>JAJPUD010005949.1:94456-141433 GCA_023553655.1 Myrmecobius fasciatus | reverse complement strand
AGATATGTATACATGTATTGTATGTGTCATATAATTTATCCTATCTAGCATGTATTAGATTACCTGTCATCTAGGGGTGGGGGGCGGGGGGAGGGAAAGGAAAAGCTTTGGAAAAAAAAGTTTTTTTTTTGCAAAGGTCAATATTGAAAAGTCACTCATATGTTTTGCAAATAAAAAGCTTTATTAAAAAAAAAAAAGAAGAAGAAAACTTAGACATCCTCTATTCGAACTGTATCATTGAAGAAACTGACATCCAGAAAGTTGAAGCAACTTGGCCAAGACATGCAAACAGCAGAAATGGAATTCACAGTCAAATCTTCTCACTGAAATTGTTGAAAAGCAAGGTCACATAATGGATAGAAAGCTGGCTTCAAAGTCTAGAACAATGGTCACCAAACTGGGTCCATAAATCCTCAGACAGATGTGGAATGACCCCAAGGAACGTGCAAGAATCAGAAGGTAGAAAAATGGGTCACATTCCATCCCTCAAATGAGATCGAATTCTGAACTGGTCTCTACCTCAACTACCTTTACATACTACTTTCTGGACTTCAACTTCATGCTTCATCTTCAGACTTATCTGGGAGTATCCCTCAGTGCCCGGGACCTCCTCACTCTTGAATATCTCTCCTTCAATCCCTTTCTCCCATTGATGAATTCCTCTAGAACTTCTATTTTGATGAGGGGACCACACCAATCTTCATTTCCATCAAGGCTGCACTCCTGACTCTGGGATTTATCTACTATGGCTCTGTATCAACTACTTTCATCTCCACCTGCAACCTTTTCCAGTTCCCTTTTGTGTTTTATTTTCTTCTCCCATTAGAATATAAATTTCTTAATGGAAATAAATAATTTTTCTTTTTGCTTATAATATCCCCAGCACTTAACAGAATATCTGGCACAAAGGAAACACTTAATATAAACTTACTTCTTGACATGATAGCTCAATACTCCTTCATTCTGACCCTTCACACTGCTGATCTTCCCTGGCTATGATGAACATCAGGCACTCAGAGCTGTGGTAGATTCATCTAGCCTGAACATCTACTGTCTCCAACTTTTATATCCTGATCACCTACATAACTTCCTGGCTTCAATAAGGCCCTTAATCAGTGGACTCTGCTCTCCAGAGTAGCCCTGGCCTCTTTTCATTTTCAATGAACATAGAATGAACATGTTCAGATAGTTTGTGATGTTACATTATCTTTCCTATCAAACCCACCCCTATCTTGAACACCACTATTCTTATCAAGAATATCACCATCCTTTTAGTAGTTATATGACCACTGGCAAGTTACTTATTCACTGTTTGTCTTAATCCACTGGGGAAAAAAATGGCAAACTACTCTAGTATCTTTGCCAAGAAAACTCCATAGATGGTATGATGCATGTGATCATGAAGAGTCAGAGAGAACATAACAATTAATAGCCCATAGATGGTATGATTCATGTGGGTGGTCATGAAGAGTCAAAGAGAACAGAACAATTAATAGTAAACAAAACCACAAATTCATATTCATAACTCTCTTTCTTACTTTCTCACCTCACACATATCATCTCTCACATCCAGGGGTATACTGGTAAATGTTTAGCAACAGGTCTCAAAAAAAAAAAAAAAAGAATTAGGAACTCAAAACATTTTTAAAGCTCATCTGCATAATTAACATATCTTTCAACATTTTTGTAAATCTGAGCACTAATCAACCAACTAAATAATACATCAGTTCTTGGTGTGTAGCTTTTCAATTTCTAATTTTCCATTTTCTAAGATATTATACTCTATCTCTGCTTACACAATTATCATCCTAGTTCATCTCCTTTCCTCTGGGATATTACAATCACCTTCTGATTGGACTCCTTGCTTCAGTTCTCTCCCAACTCTAATTCATCCTCTACACAGCTAATAAGCTGATTTTCCTAACGTGCATGTTTGACCATGTCTCTATTCTACTAAGTAAACTCTAATGGCTTTAAAATCAAATATTATTTCATCTTTACCTCATCCTTGAAATTTTCATTTTTTATGTAACTTTTAAAATAATGTATAAAATTTCTATAATATAATGCATGAATAAATAAGTATACATAAATATTATATATATATATATATACACTAAAACTAAATCCCTTAAATAAGGGTACTTAATTTAAAGTTTGGAAACTTCTAGGCTAGAAGCCCTGAATTGAAATCCTGCCTCTCATATACTCTCATGCATATAGCCTCTTAGCATACCTTAACTCTTATATAACTTAACACTAGGAATTTGACTTGCATTTATAGTCACTTTAATTCCCAAATGTTACCTTTTATAATTAAATTATAATTCTTATCTTTATACAGACACAAACATACAGATGCTTGTTGTTACCTTTCTAAATTCTAACCCAGAATAGTTGGTATTATTTATATCAATATTTCTGAACTCAAACTACTGAAGACCAGTCAAATATCAGATTTTTTTTTACTTTGTTCCTCCACCATGGCTCTTGCTGGCTCCAGCATGATCTTGTGCCAGTGCAGTTTGAACCAGCTCAACTGTAAAATTTTCAGTATGATCATTCACACTCCAGAAATCAAACTTTACAAATCAGAGCTTGATTTATTATTTTGTTGATTGTCTAGGCTTAAGAAAGTAATGGGGAAAATATTAATAATGCAGATTAAACTTCAAAGTGTGTCATTGGCACATTCATTTTTCAGAGCTAGTTGTTAAAAATTTATCAACATATCTCTGCTCAGGTGGAAAGGAAAGGAAGCAGGGAAAGAGACATCATATAAAAAAAGAGTACGATGAAAAGAGAAGGAAGAGAAGAAATCAGTTGTGACTTTGGGTTTGTATGTTTATTTAGTTTGTACGATTCAATAAGTAAGGACCTTTGACAGTAAAAATTCTGAGAATTAATAAAACATTTCTAGGAGGGAAGAATAGTAGAAAAACATCAAATTGGACCAAGTCCATGTTATGTGTACTGCTTTCTTTTACCACAGTAGGTGGTAAACACTATGCTCAAGTGTTATTAACACCTTCCCTCCAGACACTTTCCAGCACTAGATAGGCTCCCTGGGCAATACCTCCTTCCATCCAACAAGGAAAAACTTGCCTGTAACCTTCCCTTGGATATTATCTCTTTCACCTGCATTGATTTCACTTAGCTTTCTCACAAAAAGGAAGGTACTAAGTTCTGCTTTCTTCTCTATCTGTGGTACAATAGGAAGGGAGCTAGATCTGGAATCAAAATTTGTGATAACCTCGGGGTCACTTTAACTTAACATGTAATATTTAGAACTTCAATTAAGTGAACTCTAAAAAGCTCATCCAGTACTAAATCTATAGTAACAACCTGGCCTACAAACAACACTCCTTTAGATTTTCTGAGGATTTTATTTGGTAATAAGCAGAAAAAAATCATAAACAAGCCTCTTCATTATTTCCCTTGCTTTCTATTCCAAAAGAAACCTATAGATTGCAGGATGAAACAAGAGATGATAATTGTTCAAGAGAAATTCAGAGAAAACCTGTCAATTCTACCATAAGCATTTACACAGCTACTAAAAGGATGGTGATGTCATAAACATTAGTAAACTTCTAATACATGAAAGTCATCTTAGGTCAAGTCTTCACATGACTTTCCCTTTTTTTTCCATTTAGTCTTCTAACAACTAATTCTTTTTTTTTTCTTTTTGCTGAGGCAATTGGGATTAAGTGACTTGCTCAGGGTCACACAGCTAGGGAATGTTAAGTGTCTGAGACCAGATTTGAACTCAGGTCCTCCTGACTTCAGGGCTGGTGCTCTAACCACTGCACCACCTAGCTGCCCTCTAACAACTAATTCTGATTCTCATTATGCCTTCCAAATCTACAGGCTCTTTTCCTTCTGCCTCTATACATTCCTAGTCTCCTCTTTCTAAAACAAAAACAAAACCTTCACCTATTCTGCCATCCCCTCAGGATAATAATCCTTTACTTATCTTCCCTTTTTTAAATACAATTAAGTGTGTGCCATTATAAGGACAAGACATTGTAAAGTTTAGATAACTGAACATAATGAAAAACTAGCTGCTCTATAAACTTTTTTTTATTTTGTTTGGCAGTTATTATTGATACTCATCTAATTCAGTGGAAAATTACTATCCTCTAACTTATTACCTCAGGCTGCATGTTTAAACAATCCCAGCTGACTTCAGAGACTTTCTAAAACTCAAGAGCATAATAAAGGTATAATCAGTTAAGAGAAAGCATAATGATCTAATCTACACTTAAATGGCTGTATATTTTCAATGTCTTGGCAAGCAAAGAAATAAATATTAATAAGTTGTTATCCTTCCACAAAGCCATTAACCAGATTCATTCCAAGAGCTTACAACCCAAAGCCCTGGCTACACAGTATTAAATGAATAATGAAAGATGTGTGAAGAAAAGCAAAGATCATTTGATTTGGTCACATCCAAGGGGTCTTATAATGAGTGAATGATATTTTCTTTTGGATTTCAATCTGCTATTATTGAATAAATGGTTATTCTTTTTTTGACTGATTGGTTAGTCCCCATTAGAAGACCAATCAAATTTGATTATTTTATAACTCCTATTGTTCTCTTTACTTCCAAATTAACCAATATTTGAGTGATGGATAGCATACCAGCATTTTCCCTTTCCTGCATCCTAATTCCCAAGTGACCTGATCCTCTTTTGTTTACTCCTTAGTTGGACAGAAACCCTGACTTGCAAATTTCTGCAATTATCTGCTGACTAGTCAGAGAACCACCATTTTTTTTTCCTATGGAGCACTCAAAAATTCTCTTAGCCAACAAAAATAAAGTCCTAGTATCTGTAAAACATGCTGTAACCATCCAAATAAGCTCAGGAGTATGGATAAAAACACCTGAAAGGGCTTCTTATTATAATAAAGTGCTTAAGCCATCAGGTGGTAGAACTTTGGGGACAGTTACACAGAAATCCCAATGTGTTTTTTTAAGCGTGCAATGATAGAGTCAAAGGATATGAAAATTAGAACATTATCATAGAACATCAGATATAAAGGCAAAAGGAGACAAATATGTTAAATGACTGGACCAAGGTCACACAATATTAAGTAACTGAGCTCAGATATGCCCCCCCCAGGGGAGCAGCTAGGTAGCATCAGTGGATAGAGAACCAGTCTTGAAGTCAGGAGGACCTGAGTTCAAATCTGGCCTCAGACACTTAACACTTCTAGCTGTGTGACCCTGGGCAAGTCACTTAACCCCAGTTGCCTCAAAAACAACAACAAAAAAAGATATGCCCCCAGATCTTCTAAAGCTAAATTAAGGACTCCTTTGTCTATACTCTGATGCCTTGCCACTTTTCATTTGCTCCTTGATCTGCTGCTTTGCTTCTTTGAGCCTGCATCTGAAATTGAAACCAGAAAAAAGCGTCCTTCTAAAAGCATACCTCATAAACCAATATGGCCTAGGACAAATGTGGATATTGTTCCAAACCTACTGAGGCCAAATTGCTGTGACATCTGCAAACACAGTCAGAATGACAATACATAAGGATCCTAGGGTTGAAGTCTAGTTTGAATTGGGCACTGTTAACAAAAGGAACAGCTGAGGTACATAGGAAATAAGATAGAAGGTAAGGAAAACATGATAAAAGTAGCAGAGGGTAAATCAAAGGACAGTAAACCAGAGAGGAGAAAAAAGTGGGAAAATGAGCATTCTGGCAGGACATGGTAAGATATTTCTTAGCGTTTTGCTGCTTGGAATATAATTTTATGTCTGGGTCCTTGACACTAGTCCATATTTCTTAAGTGATAATGTTTATACAGATGTAAAGACACTGAATGGTTATGTAAATTGAAATAAAACTCATATACATCCCTGTTTTATTATAGATACCTCAAATGTAACAAACCTGAATATTAGACCTATAACAGTGGATTTATTTTTGGAATTGTCATGAATTAAAAATAAACCAGTAGGGGCAGCTAGGTGGTGCAATGTATAGAGCACCAGCCCTGAAGTAAGAAAGGCCTGAGTTCAAATCTGGTCTGACACATAACACTTCCTAGCTGTGTGACTCTGAGAAAGTCATTTAACCCCAATTGCCTCAGTAAAAATAAAATAAACCAGTGAAAATTACATAACACATAATTCTTAGTACTATATGACTGTTTAAGGTTACCTTGAAATGTTAAGACTAAGGCAGTTTTATGTGCCCTTTAAACAAAGCATGTAAAGTTTTAAATTTCCAACCACCATATTTTCCATTGAATTTTTCAAATGTCATTAGCTTTCACATACAGTATTTAAAAGGTTAAAAGGAATTGGAGGAGGAAAAAAAAAGAAACAGTCATGACCTTTTTTGAGACTGGAGTGTAGTCGCCAATGGAGAAAATTCATCCAGATAGACCTTGGGATATCCCTCCTTGACAGGGAGCAAAAAAACTTTGTATAATGAGTCAGCTAAGATAAATAAGTTAAATTACATTGTGGTTCTGAAAGGTAACTTTAGACCTTTTCATCAATGTTGGAATAAGGATTATTGGGTTAAAGTGTCTTCTTAGTCTGCCTGCTCCAAGAATCCCAAAGCAATGAAAAATATTAAGATAGCATCATAGAATGATAATAATACTAATGACAGTTAACATCTATTTAACACTTTAATGTTTGCAAAGCACCATTCTTTGGATGAGGAAGATAGATGTTACATATACACCAGGATAGAAACCATGAATTACTGTATCACTTAACAGTGTCTGGAACATGATAGATGCTTAATAAATCATTATTGATTGATTGATTGATACTATTAATCACAAGAGGAAAAAGAAAATTGTAATGATTAAAAGATTCTTGGTGAGGGATGCTAAGGCAGCTATATGTCAATAAGACAGGAGTAAGCAGGAGTTAACGTTGTCTTGTTAGGTCATCTACTTCACATGTAATGGAGAATCTCTCCCATAATTGTCAAAAATTGATTACTACTGAAGATGGCAGACTGAAACCAGGAATCTGCTCAAGCTCTCCCAGTTTCTCTCAAAAACCACATGAAACCAAGTTTCTAAACAGAGTCTGACAGAATTAAACCATTCTCCAGCTCAAGATAGATTGAAAAAACTTCAAGAAATGTCAGTTTCACAGAGGTGAAAGGGATGATCAGCCCAGTTCAGACAGAGTCTGGAAAAGCCACTGAGAGAGTCTTAATCATAGCAAATCAGCCACTGAGACCTTGGTATTTTCTCAGTAGAAGAGCAGAACTCTAGTTCTGGGGCAGCCTCTAGTTCCAGCTCAGAAGACAAATTCTGGGAAAGTTGGCTGTTTCCTAGAAAGAGCAGGTAAAGCTATCCCTTATGGGGTGACGTGCTCAAAGCCAAGGCTTAGAGCTGCACAGGAAGCTTGGAACAGCGTCCCCTTTACACAGGGGCAGAGCTGCACCTTAAAAATAAAAAAAAGAGGAAATACCAAAAGAAAAGGGGAAAAAATAAGCAAGAAATAGAAAAGGAACTTGACCATAGAAAACTACTATGGTGACAAGGCAGACCAAAACACCAACTCAGACAAGGACAAAATGTCCACAGAGGAAATGTCAAAGAGTAATATGAATTTGCTTCAAGCTCAGAGGCTTCGTTGAAGTGCTCCTAAAAGAATTTAAAAGGCAAATAAGAGAAGTAGAAGAAAAATAAGAAAAGAAATGAGAGGTATTCAAAAGAGAGTCAACAGTTTGGAAAAGGAAGGCAATTCCTTAAAAAATACAATTGGCCAAACACCCCCCAAAAATATACTGAAGAAAAACAACAACTTCAAAAATAGAATTCACCAAATGGAAAAGTAGACGCAACAAGTAACTGAAAAAAGTCACACATTAAAAACTAGAACAGGGCAAATGGAATCTAAGGGCATTATGAGATATCAGTGATCAGTCACATAAACTAAAATGAATGAAAAAAGGAAGGAAATGTTAACTAGCTCATTAGAAAAAAAAACAGGTGTCATGAAAAATAGATGCAGAAAGCACAATTTAAAAATTATTGGTCTACTTGAAGGCCATGACTGAAGAAAGAGCCTGGATAGCATTCTTCAAGAGATAAGGAAAACTGCCCCGATATTCTATAAACAGAGGGGCAAATAATCATTGAAAGAATCCAACAATCACCTTTGGAAAGAAGTTCCACAAGAAAAATCTCAAAGAACACTGTTGCAAAACTCCAGAACTACAATCTCAAGGGAAAAAAAATATTTCTCAACCTGCCAGACAAAATCAATTCAAATATCAAGAAGCAACAATCAGGATTACCCAGGATTGGGCAGCTTCTGCAATAAAGGATCAGAGAACCTGGAATACCATATTCTGGAAGGCAAAGGATCTGGAGTTACAACCAAGAATTAAGTACTCAATCATCTTTCAGAGGAGGAGACAGAGCTTGAAAAGAAAAGGGAGAGAAAGAATAGAAAGGAGGGCAGAAACACCAGGGGAAAAGATAAGAGAAGGGAGGAAGGTGATAAGGTAGTGGGTGGGGTGGGAAAAAATAGAATGGAGGGAAATACAAAACTGGTAATCATGACATGAATGTGAATGGGATGAATTCTCCCATAAACTGGAAGCAAATAGCAGAATCAATTAAAAAACAGAATTCTACAACATGTTGTTTACAAGAAACAGATTTGACACAGACATAGAGAGACACATACAAAGTAAAGATAAAAATCTATAATAGAATTTATTATGCTTCAGCTGAAGTAAAAAAGCAGAGGTAGCCAATCTGATCTCAGATAAAACAAAAGTAAAAATAGACCTAATTAAAAGAGGTAAGGAAAGTACTTCTTGTTATACAGTACCATTAACAATATAGTAACTATATTAAATGCATATGCACCAAGTGGTAGAGCATGCAAATTCCTACAGAAGATATTAAGTCAGTTAGAAGAAGAAATAAATAGCCAAACTATATTAGTGGGGGACCTCAACCTCTCAGAATCACACAAATCTAACCAAAAATACAAGAAAGAAACTAGGGAGGTTAATAAGATCATATTCTACATATGACAGACCTCTGGAGAAAACTGAATAAATACAAAAGGTATATACCATTTTCTCAGAAGGCCATGGAAATTACATAAAACTTGACTATGTATTAGGGCATAAAAACCTCACAATCAAATGCAAAAAGGCAGAGATAGTAAATGCTTTCTTTTCAGACCAAAATACCAAAAAAAATTATATTCAATAAAGGGCCAGGGAAAATAGATTAAAAAACAATTGGAAATTAAATAATCTAATTTTAAAGAATAGGTGAGTCAAACAACAAATCACAGAAACAATCCATAATTTCATTCAAGAGAATGATAATAATGAGACAATATACCAAAACTTATGGGATGCAGCTAAAGCAATCCTTAGGGGAAATTTTATATCTCTAAATAGCTACATGAATAAAATAGAGAAAGAGGAGATCAATGAATTGTACCTGCAACTAAAAAAGCTAGAAAAAAAATTTTTTAAAACATTAAATATCAAATTAGAAATTCTGAAACTCAAATAGGTACTGCTTATACAATAATCTCAAATCTCATTTTGACAAAATACAGAACCCATTCCCAACAAAAACACTAGAGAACATAGGGATAAAGACAGCTTTCTTTAAAATAATAAGCAGTATCTATCTAAAACCAAAGTTAAGCATTATTTATAATGGAGAGAAGCTGGATACATTTCCATTAAACTTAGCAGGGAAACAAGGATGCTCATTCTTACCACTATTATTCAACATTGTACTAGAAATGTTGGCTTTAGCAATAAAAAAAGAAAAAGAAATTAAAGGAATTAGAATAGGCAATGAGGAAATAAAATTATCATTCTTTGCAAATGATAAGATGATATACTTAGAGAATCCTAGAAAATTATCAAAAAAAAACCCAACCTACTAAACACAATTAACAATTTTAGCAAAGTTGCAGAATATAAAATAAGTCTACATAAATCATTAACATTACTATGTATCACTAACAAAGCCCAGCAGCAAGAGAAAGAAAAATTCCATTTAAAATAAATGTAGACAAAATAAAATATTTGGGTTGTTGCCTGACAAGACAAACCCAGAAACCATATGAACACAAGTACAAAATAATTCTCACACAAATAAATCTAGATTTTGTAAATCTAAAAAACTGGGAAAATATCATTTGCTCATGATTAGACCAAGCTAATACAATAAAAATGACAATTCTGCCTAAATTGATCTACATGTTCAGTGCCATGCCAATCAAACTGCCAAAAAAATTATTTTATAGAACTAGAAAAAGAAATAACAAAATTCTTCTGGAAGAACAAAAGATCAAGAATATTAAGGGAATTAATGAAAAAAAAATACAAAGAATGGTGACTTAGCAGTACTACACCCAAAACTATATTATAAAGAGCAGTCATCAAAACCATTTGGTACTGACTACAAAATAGGGTGGTGGATCACTGGAATAGATTAGATTCATAAAATACAATAACCCAGGCCTATGTTAATCTAGCATTTGATAAAACCCCAAATTCCAGCTTCTGGGATAAGATCTCACTATTTTATAAAAGTTGCTGGGAAAACAGGAAAATATGTCAGAAACTCAGCAAAAAAAAAAAAAAAACTACATCTTATACCCCATACCTAAATAAGGTCAAAATGGGTACATGATTTGTACATAAAGGATGATAACATAAGCAAAGTAGGAGAGCAAAGGATAATTTAACTATCAGATCTTTGTGAGGAAGAGAGGAATTTAGCATCAAAGAAGAACTAGAGAACTTTATGAAATGCAAAATAGACTACACATTAAATTTAAAAGATTTTGTGCAAACAAAAAGATTAAAAGAGAAGTACAAAGCTGGTAGAAAATTTGACAGCCAGTGTTTCTGATAAAAGTTCATTTCTAAAATATATAAGAAACTGTGTCAAATTTATAAGAATACAAGTCATTCCCCAATTTATAAATGGTCAAAGGATACAAACAAAAAGTTTTCAGATGATGAAATTAAAGTCATTTATAATTTTATTTTTAAATGCTCTAAATCACTATTGTTAGAGAAATGGAAATTAAAACAGCTCTGAGATACCACATCACACCTCGTAGATTAGCTAAAATGATGGGAAAAAATGATAAATGTTGGAGGAGTTGTAAAACTGGGACACTAATGCATTGTTGGTGGAATTGTGAAATGATCCAACCATTGTAGAGAGCAATTTGGAACTCTGCCCAAGGGCTATCAAACTGTGCATACCCTTTATTCCAGCAGTGCCATTACTGGATCTATATCCCAAAGAAATCATAAAGGAGGAAAAAGGACCCACAACTGTGAAAATGTTTGTAGCAGGTTTATTTGTGGTGACAAAGAATTGGAAAATGATTAGATGCTCATCAATTGGGGGAATGGCTAAACAAGTTCTGGTATATGAAGGTAATGGAATATTATTGTATTAAAAAAATGAAGAACAAGCTAATTTTAGAAAGAACTAGAAAAATTTACATGATCTGATGCTGTGCAAAACAAGCAAAGCCAGGAATACATTGTGTACACAATAACAGCAAGCATGTGCAATGATCAACTATGAAAGACTTGGTCCTTCTCAAAGCTTCAGTGATCCAGGGGAATTCCAGTGGACTTTGGATAGAAAATGCCATCTGCATCCAGAAAAAGAACTACAGAGATTGAGTGTAAATCAACACATGCCATGTTCACTTCTTTTTTCTGTTTTTTTTTCTCTACCATGGTTTTTCCCTTTAATTCTATTTTTTCTCTTCCAACATGATCCATGAAGTAATGTGTATTAAAAATTAATTAATTAAAAAAGAAATTGGTTACTGCTACTCACTTTTGAAAATTCAGGTAAGGACAAACAATACAACCTACAAATGGAACCTACAGAGGACCTCTTTGGAAGACGTAGGCAGAAAACTGGAACCTTTGAGATATAGGGTGGAATAGGGGTTAAGGAAAAAAGTGTATCAGTTCTATTGATTGAACAGAACAGAAAGGCCATTTTTGAAGTAAATAGTTGATTAAGTTGTTTTCAGAGAATGTGATTTGTTTTGACTTTTTCTGTATCAGACTTTAAGGAACAGAAATGATAGAGATAATGTGAATCTAATGTAACAAGGCCCGGTAAGAATATTTTTGATTGGAGATTTGTAGTTTTGATGAAGTAAACAGAAAACGAAAAAGAATAAGAAAACTTCACATATATTTGCTAATCCAGATGTCACAGAGTAGAAGCAAGTATGAAAATAAGAATAAGAAACAGTGAAGAGATCCAATAATTCTCAGGAGAAAAATTTCCCAGAAAAGAGATATAATATTTATGGATGCAGAAACTAAATGGTAAATACTCAGAGTACAGGAAATTAACTAAATAAATTACAGGTTAATGCAAATCATTCATTAGCTCTCAAAGATAACACAGAGATTTGGTGGAATATGACTCACAATGACTCCTTATAAAAACAAAATGCAAATGTTTTCAAAGAGAATAAATTTAGTAAAATAGAAATTGAAATAATATATCTAACAAGAGGATAATTCCAGAGAGAATTCACATGCTAAAGAGACAAACATGATGGAAAGCAATTGAATGAAAATTAGTTTTGAAATATATTTTTAAGACTCTTTGTCCAGAAGAATGAAATGGATAATAAATTTCAGAAGTTCACAAACCTGATTACAAAGTAGGACTATAATAATTTCACAAAAATAGGAGGTTCTAATCAACCTAAAATATATATGCTTAAGTATTTATTATGTGCCAGACACTGTGCATACATGTGAGAATATTCAAATATCTATTAAAACTCCTTCCCTGCTAAAAGTGGGATAGCTGATAAGTTATTTACTTACTTAAAATTTCATTCATCAAAAAAAAAGAAAGAAAGACACAACAAAGGCAACTGTTAATTTGGACTTGATTATTAATAAAATCAGAAGGAATAAGTTTGCAAAGTAAAATGAGAACCTTGGAAGAAAGTGACCTTGATATCTAATAGTATATAACAGATGAGGATTAGAATTTAGAGAACTAAAGATTTTAAGAGAACAATATATTAAAGTGATCAGCAAGAGATAGTTAAGACTCCAGATACTATAGTGGAAAATAGCTAAAGAAAGATGGGAGACTCTCAAAAACAAAATAAAACATATATATATATATATACATATATATATACACATATATATAAATTAACAAATATTTATTAAGCACCTACTATATCTCAAGTAATCCAATCTAATAAACATTTATTAAGTACCTATTATGTGCCAGGTTTAGCTAATTGCTGGGATACAATTAATACAAAGAAAAATCATTCTTGCCCTAAGGTTCTTCCAATCTAAAGAGGGAGACAACATACAAAATGAGATAAAAAGATTGATAGGCAGGAAAGGGAATACCATGATATAGCAGATAGGAATATCTTGTTCCATGGAGTTGAAAACCAAGCAGGGCAATAGATGCAAAGTGGAATGAGCTGAGTCCAATCTCTACCTTCTATAAAAGAAAGTATTGGGAAGAAGTTGGTACTCTGCCTTCTGGCTCTCCAAGCAGAAGGAAGAGGGACTGTACAATTAAGGCTTGAGTTACCAGTATGGTGGTTAATTTAGAAGTGATGAGTTTATCCTAGCACAGACACTATAGTAGGTACTATGAACACAAGTTTAAAAAAATAGTTACAATGGGCTCAAATTCTAATGCAGGAAACACATTCTGTGAGAAATAAAGATAAACAGAGGAGCAAAGTTGTAAGCTTGATCAATTTATTAGCAAAGCTAACAATTGCCAATAAAAAACTGAATCCAGGCCTCCTTAGTAGCCAAAGATTATCGTGGCATAATTCAGAGCATTCTTATTATCTAGAAGGAAGAACTAATCAAAATATGTATTTATGAGATTAATACTTATTCATAGAATTTTCAGGAATAAGGACACATGGCAGAAATAAGGAAATAGACTGATTTGTAAGATTTGCCTTGAAGACATTCCTGACCCTATGTGACATAATAAACCAGTAACTAATAGATCATTATTAAGACATTTATAAGGCGGTCTTACATTTCTAGAAAATCCTTGGTACAAGGACACGAAATCTCACCTCTGAGAAGAACACAGAATATTCTGTGGTCACTTTCTTAATCCCATTTTTCAAATTAGTTTACCACTCAGATTATGGGGAATTTAGCCAATACCCTGATAGGCTTCAAAGAATAGCATATATACTTCTACTTCCCCAGAACTGAAGTAACTTAACTAACTTATCCTCATATGATTTAAAGAGTAAAATTAGAAAGTTAATTGAGTTTTGATTAGTAGAATCTGATTTAGAATTCTCACATATTATATAAAATATTTATAGCATAAACATGAAGTTGATAACTCAAAATGAAAACAAATAATTATAATGGGAGAAATGGGAGCTATCAAAAGGGAATGATGTATATACATAGGGAACTTACTGACACATTTAGATTTTTAAAAGATATGTGCAATCTTTCTTCAGATTAATGAATATAATTAGTAATCTTGACTCTAGAGAACTGGTGATGAAACATATTTCCTCTAACCCAACAGACACAGTGAAATATTACTGCAGAAAGATGCAGATTTTTCCAGGAATGGTTGGTTCTTTGTCAATGTTTTATCTTTTTCATTTTGATGCAAGGGATGGCTCTATGGGTAAGAGGTTGGGGAATGTCATTGCAAAATGACATTGGTTTTTTAAAGGCATCAATAAAAAAATAACTTTTGAAAGTCATATGTGAAAGATAGAAGCAAAAGGATATATCTGAGTTTAAAACAAAACAAAAACAAAAACAATAGCCTATCTTGGAAAAATATCATCAGAAATGAAGAAGCCCAAGAACAACTTAAGACTAGTAAGGAAAGCAGAGATTCGCCGGGAAAGAATTCTTATTGTTCCAAAATCTATCCCTTCTCACCAGGTGTCTTCTATACCTTCTATGCTAACTCACTCTACCTCTCCATCCTGGCTTCCTCAAGATTCAGCACAATTATTATGTTCCATCAAAGGAATTTTGCTGTCAAACCCCCATCACTACTCCACTATTACTGCCTTCTTTCCCTCTAAAATTATTTCCCATTTACACTGAATATATCTTGTATCTGCACAATTATCTGCATGTCGTATTTTTTATTAAAACAAGGACCACATTTTGATTTTGTTTTTGTTCCTGCCTTTCTTTGTATCTCAAGAACTTAATACAGAACACTATCTGGCATAAAAAGTTTCATTAAGGCAATTCCAATAGACTTGGGGTGGAAAATGCCATCCACATCCAGATAGAGAACTATGAAAATGGAATGTGGATCTAAGTTTTGTGTTTTCACTTTGTTGTTGTTATTGTTGTTATTTATCTTTTTTTTCTTTCTCATTTTTTCCTTTTGATCTGATTTTTCTTGCACATGATAAATATGGAAATATTTAAAAGAATTGGACATATTTAACCTAAAAAAAGAAAGTGTTTCATGAATGATTTATGATGACAAGGGACAGATTTAAGGAATAGGATTAATATTCTTAAAGAATGGTATAAATATTTTTTGTCTGAACTTGTGATTTCATTGGTGTAGAACAGTGAGTGTCAAACTCAAATAAAACCCCGGGCCACTAATCTCCACCTAAGGTTTCCCACAGCAGCAGACTGACTTAGTTTTAAAATGTTATGTATGTTTTACTGTATTTTTATTCATTGTATTAATTATTTTCCAACCACATTTTTAATCCAATTAAGAATGCATTCTGAAGTGTTAAAGTCAGTAGACTGTAGTTTGACAGCTTTGATGTAGCAAATTCCCCAGTAAAGAGACTAATTCTGTCAATGCCATTAAGTACTTGTTCTGAAACCTTAAAGAATTATCTAGGCTGCTAAGAAGTTAAGAGACTTGTTCAATATCATACAATCAATCTGCCTCAGATTGACTTCAAATCTTAATCCTCCATTCATAATTCATACTCCCTCTTTGTCTGAAAATTAATGGAAATAAAAACAGAGCTATTCAACATTTATGTTAATTCTATTTTCTGTATCAATGAGAATTATATTTAGCTAGGATATATGATACAATTGGACAACAGGAAATAAAAGTCCAAGCTAAGTAAGGCGGTTCTATGTAAGCACTTAGCTGCTCTCGATGAGTAAGTGAAACAACATTTAAAAGACGTTCTGAATTTGATTTTTAAGATATTACAATCAATAGATTACCTTTAAAAATTATAGGAAACATAGAAATAGACTAGCAATAGAAATAAAATTGGACAAATAAAATCCCCATTGTCATTGGAGGATAAGGTGGTATGGGTGGAGATTCCTTGAGTAATTTTATAGTGAGCTTATAACCTGACTTCTAGTTCAGCTCAACCAAAAGAGAGAGGTTCCAGTCTTGCTCAAGATAAGATGCTTCTAACTCTAAGAGCACAGGATGAAAATTAGGAGCATATGGAAGAATTAACTTTCAAATACATTTCTGGTTATCCCCTCCTGTCTGCCTTCGAGAGTCTCTTCTCCCTACAAATTTCTTCCTGAAAAGAAAAGCAGGATGAAGATATATGTCCCCTCTCTTACACCACCTCTGCCTCTCATGTGTCTTATCACCAATTCAAAATCACATTCTCACCACAAACAAGACAAGATTACCTCATCATGACTAAGCTTGGTTCACTCAAATGATGTATTTATTTTTTAAAATGCTCTGTGGACATATAGAAGATCTGAGATTATATTGGTCACCTTGACACCAAAAAAAATGTATCAGACTAATCCCATTCCTTTCTTAAATATACTACTATGTTATCATTAAAATTATAATAGGACTTTGGATTAGATGATTTCTATGATCTTTTGTAGGTTAAAACCTATGATCTTAATAATATTCTATATCAATCAATACTAAGAAGTCTTCAGTATTTTGACTTTCCCTCAAGAAATAGGAAATCCTATCTCAAATTTGGAAGTAGAGATATACTTGAGCCAGCTTAAACAAGCTGTAAATTTTTAGTATGTTAAATTTTCACAATGCTAAATTTTCAGCATGAGCACTTCTCAAAAATTGAAAAATGATATAAATCAGACTTTCCTTATTACTTTGTTGAGTATATAGACATAAGAAACTGTTGGAGATAATATGAAAAATGTAGATTAAACTCTAAAGTGTGTTGTATATATATATATATATATATATACATATGTGTGTGTATGTATAAAATGCATAAAGATAATAATTATATGTCTCTTAAAATTTCTCTTCCCCAACCTAAAAATGGTTGTATGAACAGAATCTGGAAAAAACTTTAGCTTAAAAAAAGACTAAATCTAAATATCCAGGGCCAGCTCCAACCTTGCTGACCCGTGTCTTGCCACTGGACCCAAATGGCTCTGGAGGAAAAAGTGAGCTTGGTGACTTCTTATAGTCCTCCCTCATTTAAATACAATTTATTTGCAAGTTCTTTCATCACTTTCCTTGATGTCATTGATCTTCTTTAAGAACAAAGGACCAACAATATCATGTGAGAGTATAACAGAATCCTAGTCCTGCCTTCTATTCCTTTCTTTCGGTCTAAGCTTTTTTGATTGTCACATCACACTGGACAATACAAAATTATTTTAGGAACCACAGATAATAATAACTAACATCAAAATAAACCTTTGAGGTTTCTTCATAAAAATCTGACATATAGAGCACAGATATTATGTCTTATGTACAAATAAGAAAAATGAGGCTCAGAAAAATTGTGACTTTATTGTAGTAGTTCAAGATGTTCTGACTCCAAATTTAGCATTATTCCCACCTATACCTTAAATCTAAATTGGTTTTCTAAAAAAGGAAATAGTTGCATTTTTACATGCTGACTTCTAGATTTCAAGATTCATCTTATTGGTTTTTACCTTTATTTGTAACTGAGGGAGCAAATACTCTATAAAACTAAAACTAAGCAAAACCCACACTGCCCTTACATTAAAAGAATCATTCCATTTCTACAGGTTACTGGCCCCAGGGTTCATTCTGTTGAAATTAAAATATATTCTCTTTCTTCCTTTTTACCCAGATGAAAACTGAATAAAAAAATTGAAGTTAATAATAAAGCCAAATTTGAATAAGATTCTGTTAAGGGAACAACTAATCATGGCAGGTTTTCCAGGTAATGAAATAACAAGAAGGATAAAATTCTTTTGAAATTACAAGGAAAAAAGCATTTTAATCTTGTAACTAATCACTCAGTGGCAAATGTTATTTGATATTCATTAAATAAGGAAACAGTTAATAATCAGTAACCAATTAAACCTGCATACAAATCTTACTTAAATGTATGTGAAAGGGGAAACAGTCTTACCAAAGTTTTGTCTCTGAAGGCACTTTTCCATTGTAAGTCCTTTGGAATTAATTGTTTTAGACTGTATTGATCAGAGTAGCCAGTTATTTCACATTTGATCATCATTTCTTTTTTCATTTCTTTTTAATACATATTGCTTTATGAATCATGTTGGAGGAGAAAAAAACAGAAAAAAGAAAAACCATAAGAGAGAGAAAAATTAATTTTAAAAAGTGAACATAACATGTGTTGATTTACACTCAGTCTCCTCAGTTCTTTTTCTGGATGCAGATGGCATTTTCTTTCCAAAGTCCATTGGGATTTATTTGAATCAATGAACCACTGAGAACCAAGTCTTTCATAGTTGATTATTGGATATTCTTGCTATCATTATGTACAATGTATTTCTGGTTCTGCTTGTTTCACTGAGTGTCAGTTCACGTAAATCTTTCCAGGTCATTATAAAACCAGCATGTTCCTCATTTTTTATAGAACAATAATATTCTGTTATCTTTATATATCACAACTTGTTCAGCCATTCCCCAATTGATGGGCATCTACTCATTTTCTACTCTTTGCTGCCAAAAAAGATTATTACTACAAAAATTTTTGCACATGTGGGTCCTTTTCCCTCCTTTATGATTTCCTTAGGATATAGACCCAGTAATGGCACTGCTGGATCAAAGGGATGCATAGTTTTATAGCCTTTTGGGCATAGTTCCAAATTGCTCTCCAGAATGATTGGATCTTATCACATCTCCACCAATAATGAATTAGTGTTCCAGCTTTCTAACATCCCCTCTACACTTATGTTCTGTCATCTTAGTCAATCTGAGAGTTGTAAGGTGG
Source organism: Myrmecobius fasciatus (assembly GCA_023553655.1). Classification (NCBI taxonomy): domain Eukaryota; kingdom Metazoa; phylum Chordata; class Mammalia; order Dasyuromorphia; family Myrmecobiidae; genus Myrmecobius; species Myrmecobius fasciatus. The sequence goes on along the minus strand of JAJPUD010005949.1, from coordinate 122,247 downwards.
TACTTCAGAGTTGTTTTAATTTGCATTTTTTTAATCAAGTGTAATTTAGAGCATTTTTTCATATGAGTATTAATGGTTTTAATTTTATCATTTGAAAATTGTTCATATCCTTTGATCATTTATCAACTGGGGAATGACTTGTATTCTTATAAATTTGACATGATTCTTTATATAATTTAGAAATGAGACCTTTATCAGAAATACTAGCTGTAAAGATTTTTTCTCAGCTGTGTACTTCCCTTTTAATCTTGTTTCTGTTGGTTTTATTTATGCAAAAACTTTTTAATTTAATGTATTCAAAGTTGTCCATTTTACCTTTCAAAATGTTCTCCAGGTCTTCTTAGAGCATGAATTCTTCCCTTCTACAAAGATCTGATAAGCAAATTATCCTTTGTTCTCCTAGTTTATTTATGGTATCATCTTTTATGCCCAAGTCACATATCCATTGTGATACATTCTATTTTGCTATGGGATGGAAGATGTAGGACTATGCTGAGTTTCTGACATATTATATTCTAGTTTTCCCAGTGTGTTTGGTCAAATAGTGAGTTCTTATTCCAGAAGCTGGAGTTTAGGGGTTTATCGAATACTAGACTGCTATAGGCTTTGATTATTGAGTTATATGTATCTAATCTATTCCACTGATCTACCACTCTATTTCTTAGTCACTACCAAATGGTTTATAATATAGTTTTAGTTTGACTGCTAAACCAAAATCCTTTGCATTTTTTTCATTAATTCTCTTGATATTCTTGACCTTTTGTTCTTCCAGATGAATTATTATTTTTTTCTAGTTCTATAAAATAATTTTTGGCAGTTTGATTGATATGGCATTGGACAAGTAGACCAATTTAGGCAGAATATTCAATTTTATTTTATTAGCTCTGCCTAGCCATGAACAATTGATATTTTTCCAGGTCTTTATATCTGACTCTTTATTTGTGTGAGAAGTGTTTTCTAATTGTGTTCATGTAGTACTTGAATTTGTCTTTCTGGGTAGACCCCCCCAAAAAATCTTTTATTTTGTTTACAGTAATATTAAATGGAATTTCTCTTTCTATCTCTTGTTTCTGGGCTTTGTCAGTAAAATGTAGAAATGCTGATGACTTGTGTGACTTTATTTTATATCCTGCAACTTTGCTGAAACTGTGAATTGTTTCCAGTAGGTTTATGGATGATTTTCTAAGATTCTCTATGTATGTCATCATATCATCTGCAAAAATGATAGTTTTATATCCTCATTGCCTATTCTAATTCCTTTAATTTCTTTTTTTTAATATTGCTAAAGCCAATATTTCTGATACAATGTTGAATAATGGTGGTGAAAATGGGTATTTTTGTTTCATCCCTGATCTTACTGGGAATGCACACAGCTTCTCTCATTAGAAATAATTCTTTCTATAGTTTTAGATAGATCCTGCTTATTTTTTTTTCCATTTTAAAAGCTGAAAACTTTTAATTTAGCAAATAGCCTATTTGTTTTCTCTGAATAAGAGTATACAAAAAACAAAGCAAATAAAGTGACACCAATACACACAATTACATGAAAAGAACATAATTAACCAATATGGAACTAAGGTGCAAAACTACTGTCTCTTATATTATTGTCCTCCATGCCACATGGGTTTTTCCGAGCATCACATCATGTGCAAATCTACTGCAGCCATCAACATCAAATGAAAGAGGACTGAATATTCTGAATTTTCCTGTTGTTGAGCAAGGCCCTTCAACATATATCATAGATTTTGGTCAACAATTTCAGATTAACATATATGACCACTGAACTGTAGGTAGCAAATTAAATTCCAAAGCCCAGTCTTGTTCATTCTTCATGTGATTCTGAATGTTCAATTCAGCAACTGATTCGTGAGTTTAAATGGAAATGATCCTCCCCAAGAGTTATTAGCTTCTGTTTTTACAGCCTTGGTATGTCTGCTTGAGTACCACTGAGATTTGTTCTGCTCCTCTCCAGTTAGTAGAGCTTTTATTTCAGAGGGGATTCTTCCTTGATCCATTGCCATGCACCACTGCTTGTACATTTCCAGTCTTCTCTGAGACCACAGATGGCTCTCTCTCCTGAATGGACACTAATTCTTCCAGATACTGATATCTCAGCTTCTTTCTGGCCCTACATTGTCTTGCACTCTGCCAGCTTCTCTCAAGCTTTGCCTTCAAGTCAATTTTTGCTGGTTTCCGACCACATTTGCCTGGTTTCATTGCTTTGCATCCAACTACCTTCCTGTCATCCATGTTCACAGGCTCGCAGACCGGGCCTTGCCCAGCTGGCCAGCTCCGCCCCTGGGGAATGAAGGAGATTTATTTTTTTCTGAGAGTCCTTGGGTCTAGCCTCTAGCCCTCTCGGATGTCGATGTCACTAAGAGAAGAGGTCCGTTCAGAAATGAGCCTGGGAGTCCCAGGAGTGGCCCCAAATGACCTCCTCAACTGCCACGGCCTCCTCCCCATCCATGACAGTTTCTCCTGTGTTTTTATCCTGCTTATTATTTTAAGGAAAGCTCTCTTTATTCCTATGCTCTCTAGTGTTTCTAATAGGAATACGTGCTGTATTTTGTCAAAAGCTTTTTCTGCATCTATTGAGATTATCATATTATTTATGTTGGTTTTGTTATTGATATAATGGATTACAGTATTAATTTTCCTGATATTGAACCAGCCCTGAATTCCTGTTATAAATCCAACTTGGTCATAGTGTATTATCCTGCTGATAAGTTATTGTAATCACTTTGCTAATATTTTATTTTAAAATTTTGTGTCAATATTCATTAGGGAGATTGATCTGCAGTTTTCTTTCTCTGTTTTTCCTCTTCCTTGTTTAGGTATTAGTGATATATTTGGGTCAGAGAAGGAATTTGGCAGCACTCCTTCTTTACCTACTTTTTCAAATAATTTGCATAGTATTGGAATTAATCATTCTCTAAATGTTCAGTAGAATTCATTTGGGAATCCATCTGGCTCTGGAGATTTCTTTTTTTAGGGAATTCATTAATGACTTGTTCAATTTCTTTTTCTAAAATGGAACTATTTAAGTAATTTATTTCCTCTTCTGTTATTGTTTCTATTCCTATTCAATTTTCTCCAGAAGTCTATCATATATAGGTTTCCTAGGATCCTTTTAACCTCCCTAATTTCTTTCTTCTTTATTTTGTGGTTAGATTTGTCTGATTCTGAGGGGAAAAGGTTGAGGTCCCCCACTAGAATAGTTTTACTGTATATTTCTTCCTGTAACTAGCTTAAAAACCTCTTTAGGAATTTGCCTGTTCTACCACTTTGTGCATACATATTTAGTATCATTACTATTTCATTACTCACTGTACCCTTTATCAAGATGTACTTTCCTTGCAAATCTCTTTTAATAAGATTTATTTTTACTTTTGCTTTATCTGATATCAGAATTGCTACTCTTGCTTTTTTTACTTCAGCTGAAGCATAATAAATTCTGTTCCAGCATTTTACCTTTACTCTGTACATTTTATCTCTGTGTAAAATGTGTTTCATATAAACAATATATTGTAGGATTCTAGTTTTTAATTGATTCTACTATTTGCTTCAATTTTATGGGAGAGTTCATTCCATTCACATTCACAGTTATGATTACCAACTTTGTATTTCCCTCCATCTTATTTTCTCCCTTTATATACTTTTGTTCTTTCTTTCCACCCTATCTTTAGCAGTGTGTTTTTTTTTACCCACCACATCCACTACCTTATCTTCTATCAACCCTTCCCCCCTTCTCTTACTTTTTTCCCTCCTATTTCTGCCTTCCCTTCTAACCTGTCCCTCCCTTTTCTTTCCTCTTGCTCCTCCTACTTCTTTATAGGGTTATATGTATTTCTATACTCAGCTGAAAGATTAAATTATTCCCTCTTACAACCAAGAGTGATGAGATCAAGCTTCAGACAATGCTCATCCCTCTCCCTTCTTCCCCTAGATTGCAATATGTCTTTTGCACCTCTTTATGTGAACTAATTGTCCCATTATACCTCAGCTTTCCTCTTTTTCCAGTATAGACCATTTCCATCCTTTAATGTCTTTTTCTTAGATGTCATCACATCAGAGATCATTAACAACCACACCCTCAGTTCTTGTGATGTCACCCCTCTCTCTGTGGCTCAGTAACAGATATAGTTCTCAAGAGTTACAGATAGGGTTTTCTCATCTATGGATGTAAACAGCTTAACCTTTAAGTTTTATATATATATATGTATATATATACATATGTTATATATATACATATATATATGTATATATATATACATATATATATAATGTATGTATGTATCCCCCCCCCATTTATCGTTCTATGTTTTTCTTGAGTCCTGTGTTTGTAGATTAAATTTTCTCTTTAGTTTTGGATTTTTTAATGGAAATTATTGAAAGTCTCTTACTTCATTGAAGCTCCATCTCCTCTCCTAAAAGATGATTCTCAATGGGTAGTTAATTTTGGTTGTAACCCCAGGTCATTTGCCTGGCATTCCAGTTCCTCCAATCTTTTATTGTAGAAGCTGTCAGATCCTGGTCAATCCTGACTGTCTCTCTTTGATATTTGAATTGGCTTTTGTCTGGCAGCTTGCAGTAATTTTTTTCTTTCAGATTGTAATGTTGGTATATCACCATAATGTTCCTTGGGGATCTCTTTCCAAATGATATTCTTTCAAGCAGTATTTCCCCCTCTGTGTCTAAAATATTGGGACAATTTTCCTTAACGATCTCTTGTAGAATGGTATCCAGGCTCTTTTTTTGATCATGTCCTTCAGGTAGTCCAATAATTCTTAAATTGTCTCCTCTTGATCTATTTTCCAGGTCTGCTATTTTTCCAATGAGGTGTTTCACGTCTTATTTGATTTTTTCATTCTTTTTAGTTTGTTTGGCTTGATTCTTGCTATCTAGCAAAGTCATAAGCTTCCTAATGTGTGATTTTTCTTCAGTTAGCTTTTGAATATCTTTTTTTAATTTGGTGAATTATACTGTTTAAGGAATTGTTTTCTTCGGGCAAATTTTTTCTTTCCTTTTCCAAGCAGTTGACTGTCTCAGTCATACCTCTCATTTCTTTTCTCATTTTTTCTTCTACCCCTTTTGTTTGTCTTTTAAACTCTTTTATAAACACTTCCAAGAAGACTCTTTGGAGTTAAGATCAGTTCATATAACTCTTTGAGATTTCCTCTGTGGGCATTCTGTCCTAGTCTGAAGTTGTGTTTTGTTCTGCCCTGTTACCATAGTAGCTTTCTATGGTCAAGGTTCTTTTCTGTTTCTTGCTCATTTTCTTTCTTTTGGTATTTTTTTCTTTTACTTCCAAGTTGGAGCTTCGCTCCTGGGGTAAAAGGGGTACTGTCCCAAGCTTCCTGTGCAACTCTAAGCCTTGGCTTTGAGCACAGCGTCCCCTTGTGCATGCAGGGGGTAGCTTTACCTGCTTTTTTTAGGAAACAGCCCAGGCTTCCCAGAGTTTGCTTTCTGAGCTGAGACTAGAAGCTGACCTCTCCAATATGCTCCTTTACTGAGCCAGGATTGAGGGTCTTAGTTGCTGATTTGCTGTGATTAAGACCCTCTCATTGGTTTCCCCAGACTCTTGTATGAGCTGGGCTGAACACCCTTTTCACCTCAGTGAGACTGACCTTTCTTGAAGTTTTATTCAGTCTATCTTGAGCTGGAGGGAGGTTTCATTCCATCAGTATTTGTTCAGAAGCTTGGTTTCATGTGATTTTTGAGGGAAACTGGGAGAGTTTGAACAGCTTTCTGGCTTCATTCTGTCATCTTGGCTCCACCCCCAGAAGTCCTTGACCATCATTTCAATGTTGCTTTTATTGTGCACACTAACCTCTGAGTTTTCTTATTTCACTTTGTATCAGTTCCTTTAGGTTTGGTCACATTTTTTTCTGAAATTAATCCCCTTGTCATTTCCCACAACAAAATAGTACTCTATCGCAATCATATTCCACAATTTTTTAGCCATTTATCAATTGATAAGCATGCCCTTGATTTCTAATTCTTTGTCACCACAAAAAAAACTGTTTTATAGATTCTTTTTCTTTCCCTCTTATCTCTTTGATGAAGAGACTTAGTAGAAGTATCACATTTCAGTAAGTGATAAATGGATTCTTTCAATTTTTATTTATTTCACATATGGCAGTTTTCCTTGATAATTTCTTAAAACATAATGTCTTGATTCTTTCTTTGGTTATGACTTCCAGATAGTCTAATAATCTTAGATTATTTGTCCCTGATCTATTTTCTAAGTCAGTCCATTTTCTGATGAGATATTCCACATTTTCTATGCCTTTTTTCATTCTTTTGACTTAGTTTGATTATTTCTTGATGATTCAGAATCATTAGCTTCCATTTGCTCAATTCTAATATTTAAGGAATTGTTTTCTTTCTTGCACAACAATGATAAGTGTGGAAATATGTATAGATATATTTGATTTGTCAAGTATTTTAACATAATTAACATGTAGTGGATATCCTGTCATCTAGAGGAGGGATGAGGAGTTAAGGAGGAAAAATTTGTAACAGAAAGCTTTGTAATGGTTAATGTTGAAGAATTACCCATACATATGTTTTGAAAATTTTTTTAAAAAAGGAAGTATTTTCTTCAATGAGATTTTGGTCAATTCTATTTTTAGAGAGTTTTTTCTTCAATTAATTTTTGCCTCTTTTTTTGTTTGACCTATTCTTGTTTTTAAGGAAGTCTCTTAAGTGCATTTTTCTCCCTCTTTTAAAATAAGCTAAATTCTTTTATTTTTTTAATTAAAGCTTTTTATTTGTATAACATATGTATGGGTAGTTCCCCAGCATTGATCTTTACAAAGCTTGCCATTACAAATTTTACCCCCCAGTCCCCTCCCCTCCCCTAAATGGCAGGAAGTCCATGACATGTTAATAATGTTGAATTACTTGACAAGTTATGCAAGAAAAATCCTATCTACAAGAAAAAAAAGAAAATCAGAGAAAGGCAACACCATGCAAGCAAATATCAATAGAGATCATGAATATGTTATGTTGTGGTCCATATTTCATTTCCCCCTCTCTGGGTGTATATGGTTTTCTTCAGTGACCAACTGGAACTGGTTTGAGACAATTCTTTGTTGCAGAGAGCCATGTCCATCAGAATTGATCATCATGTAATACTGTTGTTGCTGTGTATGATGATCTCTTGGTTCTGCTCGTTTCACTCAGCATCAGTTCATGCAAGTCTCTCCAGGCCTCTCTGAAATCGTCCTGCTGGTCGTTTCTTCCAGAGCAATAATATTCCATAACATTCATATACCATAATTTATTCAGCCACTCTCCAATTGATGGGCATCCCTTCAGTTTCCAGTTTCTAGCCACTACAAAAAGGGCTGCCACAAACATTCTTGCACATGTGGGTCCCTTTCCCTCTTCTAATATCTCTTTGGGATATAGGCCCAGTAGAAACACTGCTGGGTAAAAGGGTATGCACAGTTTGATAACTTTTTGAGCGTAGCTCCAAATTGCTCTCCAGAATGACTGGATCCGTTCACAGTTCCACCAACGATGTATTAGTGTCCCAGTTTTCCCACATTCCCTCCAACATTCATCGTTATCTTTTCCTGTCATTTTAGCCAATCTGACAGGTGTGTAGTGGTACCTCAGGGTTGTCTTAATTTGCATTTCTCTGATCAATAGTGATTTGGAGCAACTTTTCATATGACTAGAGATGTTTTTAATTTCATCATCTGAAAATTGTCTATTCATATCCCTTGACCACTTATCTATTGAAGAGTGGCTTGAATTCTTATATATATGAGACAATTCTCTATATATTTTAGAAATGAGGCCTTTATCAGAACCATTAAATGTAAAGATGATTTCCCAATTTGATGCTTCCCTCCTAATCTTGTCTGCATTAGTTTTATTTGTACAGAACTTTTTAACTTAATATAATCAAAATTATCTATCTGGTGTTCAATTAGGAGTTCCAGATCTTCTTTGGACATAAATTTATTCCATCTCCACAGGTCTGAGAGGTAAACTATATTACGTTCCTCTAACTTGTTTACAAAATCACTCTTTATATCCAGATCATGAACCCATTTAGATCTTATTTTGGTATGTGGTGTTAGGTATGGGTCAATCCCTAATTTCTTCCACACTAGTTTCCAATATTCCCAGCAGTTTTTGCCGAATAGTGAGTACTTATCCCCAAAACTGGGGTCTTTGGGTTTATCAAACACTAAATTGTTAAGGTTATTGCCTAGATTGTCCTGATAACCTATCCTGTATCACTGATCGACTGCTCTATTCCTTAGCCAGTACCAGACGGTTTTGATGACTGCTGCTTTATAATATAGTTTTAGATCTGGTACAGCAAGGCCACCTTCATCTGCCTTTTTTTTCATTAATCCCCTTGACATCCTTGAACTTTTGTTCTTCCAAATGAACTTTGCTACTATTTTTTTCTAGATCCATAAAATAATGTATTGGGAGTTTGATTGGCATGGCACTAAATAAGTAGATTAGTTTGGGTAGTATTGTCATTTTTATTATGTTCACTCTGCCTACCCATGAGCACTTAATGTTTTTCCAATTGATTAGGTCTGATTTTATTTGTGTGGAAAGTATTTTGTAGTTTAGTTCGTATAGTTTCTGACTTTTTCTTGGCAGATAGATTCCCAAATATTTTATCCTATCATCTGTTATTTGAAATGGAATTTCTTTTTGTATCTCTTGCTGCTGAACTTTGTTGGTAATATATAAAAATGCTGATGATTTATGTGGATTAATTTTGAATCCTGCCACTTTGCTAAAGTTGTGAATTGTTTCTAGTAGTTTTTTAGTTGAGTCTCTAGGGTTCTCTAAGTACACCATCATGTCATCTGCAAAGAGTGATAATTTGGTTTCTTCATTACCTACTCTGATTCCTTTTATCTCTTTTTCTTCTCTTATTGCCAAAGCTAACACTTCTAATACAATATTAAATAGTAATGGTGACAGTGGGCAGCCTTGTTTCACTCCTGATCTTATTGGGAATGGTTTTAATTTGTCTCCATTACATATGATGCTTGCTGATGGTTTTAAATAGATGCTCCTGATCATTTTAAGGAAAAGCCCATTTATTCCTATACTCTCTAGTGTTTTTAATAGGAAAGGGTGTTGGATTTTATCAAAGGCTTTTTCTGCATCTATTGAGATAATCATATAGTTTTTGTTAGTTTGGTTATTAATATAATTAATTATGCTGATAGTTTTCCTAATATTGAACCAGCCCTGCATCCCTGGTATAAATCCTACTTGGTCATAGTGTACTATCCTGGGGATGACTTTCTGTCATCTCATTGCTTATATCTTATTTAAAATTTTTGCATCAATATTCATTAGGGAAATGGGTCTATAGTTTTCTTTCTCTGTTTTCACCCTACCTGGTTTAGCTATCAGCACCATATCGGTCTCATAGAAGGATTTTGGCAGTATACCTTCTGTCCCTATTTTCTCAAATAGTTTGTATAGTATTGGAATTAGTTGTTCTTTGGATGTTTGGTAGAATTCACATGTAAATCCATCTGGCCCCGGAGATTTTTTCTTAGGCAGTTGCTTAATAGCTTGTTCTATTTCTTTTTCTGATATGGGGCTATTTAAATAATTTATATCCTCTTCTCTTAACCTGGGCAGTCTATATTTTTGTAGATATTCCTCCATTTCATTTAGATTATCAAACTTACTGGCATAAAGTTGGGCAAAGTAACTCCTAATTATTGCTCTAATTTCCTCTTCATTGGAGGAAAGTTCTCCCTTATCATTCTTGAGACTAACAATTTGATTTTCCTCTTTCCTTTTTTTTTTTTTTTTTTTTTTTGCTGAGGGAATTGGGGTTAAGTGACTTGCCCAGGGTCACACAGCTGTTACATGTCTGAGACCAAATTTGAACTCAGGTTCTCCTGGCTTCAGGGCTGGTGTTCTATCCACTGCGCCACCTAGCTGCCCCTCTCTTTCCTTTTTCTGATCAAATTAACTAAAGGCTTATCTATTTTGTTGGTTTTTTCATATAACCAACTCTTAGTTTTATTTATTAATTCAATGGTTTTCTTATTTTCAATTTTATTAGTTTCTCCTTTAATTTTCAGAATTTCCAATTTGGTATTTAATTGAGGGTTTTTAATTTGTTCTTTTTCTAGTTTTTTTTAATAATAAGCCCAATTCATTGATCTTTTCTTTCTCTATTTTATGCAAGTAAGCATCTAGAGATATAAAATTGCCCCCTATAACTGCTTTGGCCGTATCCCACAAATTTTGGTATGTTGTCTCTTTATTGTCATTCTCCTGGATGAAATTATTTATTGTGTCTATGATTTGCTCTTTCACCCATTCATTCTTCAGGATTAGATTATTTAATTTCCAATTAACTTTTAGTTTATCTTCTCCTGGTCTTTTATTTTTGAGGTATTTTCTTTGACATTTTTGTGCCTTTTATCAATCTGTTAATGAGCTTAACATTAACAGATTTATGTTAATGTTAACTTTAACATAATTAATTTTCTTGCATTAAGAAATTATTTTTCCCATGTTTTTCTCTACAATCTTATTTCTTATTTTAACTTTTCCAGGAATTCTTGCTGGATTGAATTCAGTTTGCATTTTTTTTTTTGCCATGGCTTTGTTTATAGATGTTTCCACATTGTTGTCTTTTTCTTGAGTTCACATCATGGTCTTCCTGCCACTACAATAACTTTTTAAGATCAAACTTTTTTTAGTTGTTTGCTTATTTTTCTAGTCTAATTCTTTACTTTTGGGCTCTGCTCATCTAGGGTTGGGGAGGCACTATTTTAAGCTTAAGATTTTTTTATGCTGTTGTTTTTCAGAGTTAGTTCTGGGAGTCTCCGTATTTATGGTGCTTTCAAGATGGTATTGTTGAGGTTCAGAAGGAGAGACACCAAAAGGTTGGGGTCACAGATAATGTCATGAGTTGTCTCGAAAGAATTTGCAGGCTTGAACCCTCTTCAAGTCAAAGGACAAAGTTTATTATAATTGTAATGTCAATTGAAGCAGGTTAAATTCCGAAAGTATTTATCAAAGAAACAGGAGCAAGAACACAAATTTATAGGAAAAGACAGAGGGATCTGGTTTTTCATGTCACTGATATGCTAATTTTATGGCCCAGAGATAAAACTGAGGAGTGGTCTGGTATTTACCCCATCATTTGTCTCAGAAACCCTGTTATCCCTGACCGACAGATTATCCAGCAGCCAGTATAGTTTCTAGGACTATATTATAGTATTCCTAAAGTCAGAAGACTTTAGGATCATTAATATATTGTTAGAACAATAGCACTCCCAAGGTCTGGGGGCCCTCAGGATTATTGGTGTATTTCTCCTAGAAGCTTCACCTCTATCAGTGTAATTTTTTGAGTGTTGTGGTCACTGCTCCCCTGGAATGAATCCTGGTCTTTCTTGCCCAGGAAGCACCCAAAATTTAGTGCCCCCTTTGCTTTGAAACTGTGGTCAGGTCCCCTGCTTCCTTGTGACCAACCTTCAGCATTCCTGTCCTCTCTAGAACTTTGATTCACAACTGCCTTATAAAGTTCCCAATCAGTACCAACTGTACCCAGTGCCAGCAAAGGGTCACCTGTAATCTCTTTACAACCAGCTGTTTGACCTTCCTCCCATCTCTGGGTAGATCCTTATTATGTGCTTTACTTGAATTCCCCTTTGACAGAATTTTAGACACATATCTATATATTGTCTTTGATAATTACTTAACTATTTCCTGTTTGTCTTATCCTCCAACTAGATTGTGTAAAGGACTTTCCGGCCTTATCATACCATATCATGATATAAGGCAAATCAATATGTTGGATAATACAAGCCATGTAAAGGAATGAATGTTTGAAAAGTTAGAGATAATAATTAATTAATTAATTAATTAATGTGAATGAGTGAAGGAAAGGAAAGGAGGGAAAAAAGAAATGGAAAGAGGGAAGGGAAGGGAAAGTAGACAAGAAAAATGGAAAAGGAATTTAGTGGGAAGACTTTGGATGAAGTGCTCAGGAAAAAAATGGAAATAATTCAAGAGCATAAATGAAGGACATAGTCTTAACTACTGCAAATGCCATTGCCATTCTAATGTGCCATGAAACTTGAATCAAGAAAACTGTCTTTTTACAACCAGAGCTGTCGATTCTAGCTTCCATATTATACATATTTAGCAGCAGAAAAGACAGAAGAGATGACAGCAGACATAATTTTAAGAAGATGAATCCTGCTTCCTGACATGTTCCTTTCTCTCCACTTGTTTTGTGAAAGTATTTCAGGGAGATAAATAAAGAACACAGACTGTGTGAATATTTCTATGATTTGTCTGTTTCTAATCAGATTTCTTGACTTTGGGTCATCTAGACAGCTATATATTTTCAAAAGTAGGTTCACCAAATCCAGATGTGCTCAGAGAAGGCAGAGCCCCTGAACATTCTCTAAGAATTGGCTACTTACTGATGAGTCCCTTGTTAAACATACAAGGCTATGAAGTACATGGCTTGAAGAAAATGTGTTTAATGATCCACTGAGTTGAGTCCAACATCGTTTGGATAAAAAAGAGAACTGCATGTTTATCAGAAATATTGTCCATTTTTTAAAAATGAAGACACCTCTGAACAGAAGCGAAATAGGCAGATGACACTAAGCTGTATGAAACCTGAAAGATGTCATTAGATTAATGCCTTTACAAAACAAATAAACCTAGCTAAACATATTGAAAAGAAAAAGTGAAGAAAAAAGTGTGTATTATTCAGACTACAATATACAAATGATAATAACTAACATTTATATAAGTAAGCTATGTGCCAGGCACTTTGCTAAGTGCTTTACAATTATTATCTCATTTGATCCTTATAACAACCCTGGGAGTAAGTGCTATAATTATCCCCATTTCACAGATGAGAAATTAAAGCAAATGGAGTTTAAATGAGTTGTCTAGAGTGACATTGTTAGAAAATGTTTGAGGCTAGATTTGAACTCAGGTCTTTCAAACCCAACACTTTATCTACTCCTTGCCTCAACTGTTCAGCATGTCATAGTTTAGTTCATTAGTACATGTGGAGTAACTAGATGGCTCAATGGAGGAAACAATTGGCCTGGAGTCAGAAAGATTCATCTTCCTGAGTACAAACCTGGCCTCAGACATATAATAATGGTGTGAACCTGGGTAAGTCACAGTCCTGTTTGCCTCAGTTGTTCATCTGTAAAATGAACTAGAGAAAGAAATGGCAAATTATCCTACTACCTTTGCCAAGAAAACCCCAGACAGGGTCACATAGACTTCTACACAAATGAAAAATGACTAAATTAGTACATATATATTTGAGCAGTCACTTCAGATGAATAGTATTTAGGATCCATTCAAAGTTAAAATGGAAAAAATCTAGGTGGAATATGTTTTTAAAAATCTTAATGTAGGTATTATTGCATTCTTTATATTTGTATCTCCATCTTTTAGTACGATTCTTAATACATAATACATACTTAATAAATACTTTCTCCTTGATTGATTTTCAGAGATAAACTACTCACTACTACCATAGAAGTTCATCTTTTATAAGAACCAATATTTTCTGGATGATACTACTTGAATATGGCTCAAATGTGCTCTAGTCATAGAAGGATCAAAATTGAAAGTGATCTAAATGAATAGAGAGGAAAACAATTGATGAGTATAATTAAGGTATGATATATTGCCAATGATAACTTGTCTGGAAGAAGTGCCATTAATGACATTATCAATTATATATTATTTTTAAATGAAGTTGATCAGCTTAACAAGAAAGAGAAATAAACAATTGATAGTCCAAGTTATGTTTCAATGTTGTAGAAAGATTTCCAATTTTGAAGCAAGCCAATCTGGTTTGAATGTCATTTCTGCTGAGAACTTGGTAATTATTTTCTTTTTCTGGATCCCACATTCCTCATTTTAAAATGAAGGAACTGATAAAAATCATTAGCTTTTATATATATATAATCAATAATAACCAGTAGGAAAAAGCTAGAAGAGTAATCCCAATGAAAATTCCTATAGGGTCTATAAAATATGAAGATGAATAATAACTATATAAATACAACCATAAACTCCTCTTCACAGAACTAAAGTTTAATGATTTTAATGATTGGAGAACAATTAATTGATCATGGTTGGACCATGTCATTAAATAGAAATGACTTTGCTGCCTAATTTGATTTGTTTATTCAATGCCATACTAATAAAATTACCAGAGTTTTTATAAAGAATGGATGAAATAACTAAATTCATCTTGAAGAAAAAGGTAAAAACTTTCAAAGACAAAATAAAAATAAGTGCAAAAAAGAGGGCTTGGTAGTGCCAGATCTCAAACTATCTTACAAAAATGTATCCATTATAATTATTTGGTACATTTCTTTAAAATAAAAAAGTTGTATATACATAGTTTATAAAAATATTTGCACATAGTAGCAAAGTATTGGAGTAAACTCAAAAACCCCAACTATTAAGGTTAAATCTCATTTTTGATGGAAAAAAAATAAACCTTCTAGGAAAATGGGAAAAGAGGTTAGTAGATAATAGGTTTAGATCAACATTTCATACACACACACACACACACACATACATATATAAATATATATATATATATGTATGTGTGTATGTATGTATGTATACAGATTTCTGGTCTAAATATAAAAATTCACATAAACAAATCAATTTTGCAGTTGTACATAAGGAAGTTCTTGGATAAACATGGGATAAAAAAATCTATCACAGGACACAAAATGGATTTTTAATTACACAAACTTGAAAATCTTTCATACAAATAAAATCAATGTGGCTAAAATTAAAGCAAAATAGTGAAATGCAAATCCTTTCATCAAGTTTTTATAATGAGCATCTGATTTATAAAGCACATAAGGAAGTGATTAAAATTTTTAAAAAAAACACAAAGCAGTTCAAATAGATAAGTGATCAAAGAATATAAATTAAAAGTTTCCCAGAGAAGAAATTCAAACCATTAATCACATGAAAAAAATGAACCAAATCACTATTTTTTTCATTAAAGCTTTTTATTTGCAAAACATGCATGGGTAATTCTTCAACATTGACACTTGCAAAGCTTTCTGTTACAAATCCCCCCCCCCAGTGTCCACCCCTCCCCTAGATGGCAGGAAATTCACTACATGTTAATTATGTTAAAATACTTGACAAATGGAATATATGTCAAATAACTAATTTTTAAGAGAGATAAAAATTAAAACATCTCTGAGATTCTACCTCACACACATCAGGCTGATATATGAAAAATTAAAACGACACAGTGGAATGTGGAAAGACAAACATTCTATTGGACTGTAGGTCAATCTATCAATCAGTATAGCATTCCAGAAAGCAGATTGAGGGAAAATGATCCATATAAGCAAAAATGCTTGTACCAGCCCTTTTTTGTAGTGACAAGGAAATAGAAATTGAACGAATGCCCATCAATTGGAAAATGGCTGAATAAGTTATAATATGTGAAGGTAGTAGAATATTACTGTTCTGTAAGAAATGATAAGCAGATTGATTTCAGAAAAACCTGGAAAGATTTACATGAAGTGATAGCGAGTGAAATGAGCAAAACAAAGAGAACATTGTACACAATAACAATAAGATTATGTGAATATCAACTGTGATACATTTGGTTCTTCTCTGATATAAGGCAATTCCAATAGACGTAGGATGGAAAATGCCCATTACATCCAAAGAGATAACTATATGAAGATTGAATGTGGATTGCAGCATAACATTTTTCCCTTTTTGTTTTTCTTTTACATGGTTTTCCCCCTTTTCATCTGTTTTTTCTTGTACAATATGACAAATATGAAAATATGTTTTAAAGTATTGCACATATTTGACCTATATCAAAATGCTTGCTGTCTTGGGGAGGGACAAGAAGATAAGGGACCTAGGGAGAAAAACACAAAGCTTACAAAAACTTTTAACTTATAAAAAACTTAGGACACAAAGTCTTACAAAAGTGAATGTTGAAAGGAAGGAAGAAATATGCATCAATTAAGCACTTTTCATATACAAGGCACTGTGCTTAACATTGAGGATATAAGGTCAAATGAAAAAGGAAGAGTATTCCTGCCTTTAAGGAGTTTACATTTTAATGAGTAAAGACAATTCATAAAAAGGCAATAAAAAATAGTGAATTGGAGTGGGTAAGTGAATAAAGATACCTGGTATGGAAACATGTTTTGAAGTCCAGAAAGTCAAGAACAAGGCCAAGAGGGGAATGAAGTCAGCATGTCCTCCCACAGTTGACAAAATATAAGCTCTAGAAAAGACTTATCAAAGCAAGAAATGAGGGAAGACTTTCACAGGGATATTCCAGGGTGAACAGACTATTCCAGGGTAAGGAGGCTCTGGGCACTGCAATAAGAAGAAGATAATTTGATAGGGGCAGCTAGGTGGTGTAGTGGATAGAGCACCAGCCCTGAAGTCAGGAGGACCTGAGTTCAAATCTGGTCTCAGACATGTAACAGCTGTGTGACCCTGGGCAAGTCACTTAACCCCAATTGCCTCAGCAAAAAAAAAAAAAAAAAATTTAAAAAAAAGATAATTTGATATCTAGAAAAAGAACCAGGATGGGAGGTAAAAGAGATCAAAGAAAGGAAGAAACTATATGTATAAAAATATTTTTAATAGCACTTTTGGATATAGCAAAGAATTGGAAGTAAGGTGATGCCCATCTATTATTGGTATAGACCAGCATCTCATGCTATATACCAAGATAACATCAAAATGAGTATGTGACAAAAAAGGCAATGCTATAAACAAATTAAGAGAGCATGAAATAGTTTATCTGTCAAATATATGGATAACAAGAATTTAGAACCAACGAAGATATAGATAATTGTAAATGAAGAATAGACAGTTTTGATTATATAAAATTAAAAAGTTTTTGCATAAGCAAAATCATTGCAACCAAAATTATAAGGAAAGCAGAAAATATGGATGAGGGAATTTTCCAACTTGTATATCTGATAAAGACTTCATTTCTCATATATAGAGAGAACTGAGTCAAATTATATATACATATATATATATATCATATATACATTTATCAGTTGGGGAAATGGCATATATACATATATATGTATATATGTCAATCCCAATTGATAAATGGTCAAAAAGTATAAACAGGCAGTTTTCAAACAAAGAAATTGAAATTATCTATAGTCATATAGTCAGTATTGAACAGAAAAATACACATTAAAATATCTCTAAAGAATCATCTCACACCTATCAGAGTAGTTAGTAAGGCAAAAAATGAAAATGTTGAATATTGAGAACATGTGGGAAAACTGGGATACTAAAGAATTATTGGTTAATTTGTGAACTGATCCAACCATTCTGGAGAGCAATTTGAAACTATTTTAAAGGACTAAAAAAATTGTGCATCCCCTTTGATCTAGCAATAACATTGCTAGGTCAGTATCCCAAAGACATCCAAAAAAGAGGAAAGGACCTATTTCTACAAAAATATTTATAGCAGTTCTTTTGTGGAGGCTCAAATGATAAATCAAAGGGATGCCCATCAATTAAGAAATATCAGAACAAGCTATGGTATATGATCATAATGAAATATTATTGTGCTATAAAAATTGACAAGCAGAATGTCAGAAAAACCTGAAAAAACTTACATGAACTGATGCATAGTAAAGTTAATGGAACCAAGAGAATGTAGTACATAGTACCACCAATATTGATGGAAAATTGTGAATGATTTAACTATTCTCAGAAATATAATGATACAAGGGACAGCTAGATGATGTAGTGGATAGAGCACTGGCCTTGAATTCAAGAAGATCTGAGTTCAAATTCAGTCTTAGACACAGGATTAGCTGTCTGACTCTGAGCAAGTCACATAATCCCAATTGTCTCACAAAAAACAAAAACAAGCAAAATATAATAATACAAGACAATATCAAAGAATTGATGATAAGCATACAATTTATCACCAGAGAAAGAACTAACATTGATTGACAGCAAACTGAAGTAGGCTATTTTTCATGTTCTTTCTTTCATTTGTCTTCTGTTATTCAAGTTTTCTTTTTATAGAATAACTAATTTTAAAATCTTCTACATAAACATTTTTATTTAAAAGGTAGATTATTTGTTGTTATAATTATGTCATTAATTAATAAATGTTTAATTATTTAACATAATATGTTATTTTAATATAAAGGAATATTATTGTTTCATGTGAGATAACAAGAAGGAATAAATTAAGGGATAAGTGAAAAGACTTACATAAGTTGGTGAAAAGTAAAGGGATCATAATCATCAGACCAATTTATGCAAGGACAAAAACATTTCAAAGAAAAATAACTCTATTCAAGAACTCTATTCAATGTATAATGAAACCATGACTCCAGAATACATACTTCTTACTTCTTGACAGAGAGGAAATGCACTAGAAGAAGAGAATGAGATGGTATTTTCAGGGACAGCCAACACCTGGATTTGTTTGTTTGTTTGTTACCAAGATGGTATTATATTCTATTTGTTAAGGAGGAAGAAGCAAGGATAGAATAGGGGAAGGGGGCCTAAAGATAGGGGCCAAAATAAAAAACCTTTAGTGTGCAAAGTTAAAATTAAAATCGATTCAATCAAAAGAGAAAAATAAGTAAACTACACTATATGTCAGTTCTATTAAAGCTACTATTAAAACAAATATTGTTTTGTTTTTGGCTGAGGCCATTGGGGTTAAGTGACTTGCCCAGGGTCTCACAGCTAGGGAATGTTAAGTGACTGAGATGAGATTTGAACTCAGGTCCTCCTGACTTTAGGGCTGGTGCTCTATCCACTGCACCACCTAGCTCTCTCTAAAGCAAATATTGTTGTAGTCTAGGAAATGATGAGTTTATGATTTTCATAAAATATAGAAAGACTTGGGCCTACAAAGGATGATGTTATCCACTTCCAGAGGAACAGAAGACAAACAAAAAATTATACAATCTCACAAAGATGTATATGAATATATGTGTATATGATTATAGATATCTATGTATATGTCTGCATTGTATATATAAGGATATGTATGTGTGTATGTATATAATGTGCATATATCTATATTGATATTTAGATAGATAGTTAAATAGATGACTGCCACTTAACTGTAGGCTGTTTGGAGGTAAAAGGAAAAAGGGAGAAAAGAGTAAAGTAAACTTGCACAGCAGGAAAAAAAAAAAGAAAACCTACAAGGAAGCAAGGAAAAAATGGACAATTCTGAATACAATGAGTACTTATTATATACACAATCTTGAAATGGAAATTTATTACTTCATATTTTGAATTCTCATGTTTTGTACACAAGACAATGTTATTCTATATTTTGTTTTTTCCATTTTCTATTTAAGCTTCAAAATGAAAAAGAAAAAACCTCAATGAAGTATTTTTTTTTAATGTGCAGAAGAGAACAGAAGAATGTTCAAAAAGAAACAGACGTGACAGTTTGGGGAACTAAAACATTGAATTTATCATATTTTTTTTAAAAAAGCTTATATAATGGAGATTCATAAATTAATTTTCAATCCCTTTTTCTCCTTTTCTTTATATAGGTCCCAAAAATCTTAGGGAAGTTTTAAATTTTAACAGCTAAAAACACTATTAATAGCTTAAAATTGCATTAAAATGTTTAGAGTACTCTTACAAAATGGAAGTATTTGTTGGTATTTATCAAGTTCAAAATGAGAAAAAAAATTTAAAGTTAAAATAAAATTTTAAATGTAATGAAGGGAGTTGAGATAGATGAGCCCCAAGGTCCCTTTTGAACTGCTAATCCTGTGATAAAACTGATTCCTTTCCAGTTTGTTCATTCATTTCTTTCAAGGAAGCAATATTAAATTCCCTTATTTCCATTCTGGCTAAATTTTTTTTTAGTTTATTCTCTCCAATTCTGGCACAAAAAAGTGATAAATGATCTAAGCATACTGAAGAAAACCAACATGACTGGTAGGAAATAGAAAAATTTATTGATTAGCCACTTTTGTTATGACTAAGCATTGATTTCTGTTGAAATTCAATTCAAGGGTTAAAGATGTTTAAGGAGAACTAAATGATCATTAACAAACAAGCTACAATTAAGAAGAGTGAAAAGGACTTTATAAGAAATGGTAAAATTCTGTTTTGGGTGATGTTTTTTTTCAAAAGAAATGTATATATGTATATACGTATGTATATGCATCATGCACATAAATGTACGTGTGTATATATCTGCTAATATATAAATCTATATGTATATGCATATATGGGTTTACCTCTGTGTGTATTTATGTACATACATACATGAATATGCCTGTATATGTATGTGTATTGTGCATTTGTATGCATAACAGCACTGATAACTTTGTGTATATGTATGTGTACAAGATTTTAAAGGTTGTAGCAAAATTACTCTCTTGAATCTTTTTCTTTGCTTTCTTTTTTCTTCTGTGAAATTAATTTTTGATATACATTTTTCTTTTGTCTGTCTCTAGTCACTAATTCATCTTTCCTTCTAGCCCTAGAGCACAAACCCTCCTTTCTAACAAATATATATAATCAAACAAAAAAAATTGCACTGTTTATAAATAACCTGAAGCTTTACTAAATTCTAGGTTCCTTGAGTGATAGGCAAACTTTCCTAGTACCTGGCATATAATATGTGCTTAATAAAAATGTTGAAAGGAACAAGATTTTCTCTGCTGATTCAGAACTTTTCTGAATTACTAATATACAATGTGGTAAACTGTCTCTTTGGACATAATTTTATGTGAGTTGTTTTCTAATGTTTAGAGTAAACACTTTTCTTAAAAAAAAAAAAAGTTCAGTCATTTATTTCCTCAAGGTATTATTTTAAAACAACATGCAGTTGGAGGGTAGGTATAGATGACCTAATTAGATGTAATAGGCATAATATTGACTATTTTCAAAAAAAACTAAGGTCAAAATTTAGAACAAAAAGGCCCTTGAAGATCATCTAGTCCAATAACTTACATACTGAAAATAAAAACACAGGGCCTAGTAAGGTAAAGGAATAGACCCATAGTCATGAATATAACAGATAGCAATGCTTCAGACTTATAAAAAAGGGGAAAGAAAAGATCAGAATTTCTTTCTGTGTGTGGACTAATACTAACTAATTAATCCTAGTGATGAACTAATAACAATGAAGATATAATCAAGAAACAAATAGAAGTTGTCACACAGGGAAGATTCATTTTTATATACACAAAAACAAGCAAAAAAAATTTTTCTCGGGAAAGTGTTTTTAAAAGTGTTTTTTTTTTATTTTTAGCACTTCTATTTATAAGTTTTGAGTTCCAGATTCGAATCTTCCTTTCCCTCTCCCCTTACTTAAATAGTAAACAGTATAATACAGGTTATACATGTGCAATTATGAAAAACAATTCCAAATTAGCCATTTTGTACAAGAAGACTTGAATAAAAGAAAAAAAGAAAGAGAAAAATAGCATGATTCAGTTTATATTCAATCAATATCAGTTCTTTCTCTGGAGATAAATTGTGTGCTTCATCATTAGTTTTTTGAAATTGTCTTGAATCTTTATATTGCTGAGAATAGCTAAATCATTCACAATTTGTCATCAAACAATATCAGTGTTATTATGTACAACATTCTCTTGGTTGTTCACATTCACTTCACTATGCATCAGTTCATGTAAGTCTTTTCAGGTTTTTCTGACATCTTTCCATTTATTATTATGAACATATATCATACATTCATCTTTTGCCATTCCCCAATTGATAGGCATCCCTTTGAGTTTGAGCCACCACAAGAAGAACTGCCCTAAATATTTTTGTACAAATAGGATCTTCCCCTTTTTTAATGGTTTTTAATATAGACCTAGCAATGTTATTGCTAGATAAAAGGCTATGCACAATTTTGTAGCCCTTTGACATAGTTCCAAATTGGTTGCCAGAATGGTTGGATGAGATCACAAGTTCACCAAAAATGCATGAGTGTCCCAGTTTGCCGATATCTCCTCTACACCCAACATTTTTATTTTTTAATCATATTAGTTACTCTGATATGTGTGAAGTGATACCTCAGAGGTATTTTAATTTACATTTCTAGATCAATTCTGATCTAGAGCATTTTTTCATATGATTATGGATACTTTTGATTTCTTTGTTTTAAAACTGCCTGTTTATATTATTTAACCACTTATCAATTAGGGAATGACTTATACATACATATATATGTATATATATATACATAAATTGACTCAGTTCTCTATATATTTGAGAAATGAGATCTTTATCAGAGATACATGTTGCAAAATTCCTCCCCAACCCCATTTTCTGCTTTCCTTATAATTTTGGTTGCATTGTTTTTGTTTATACAAACAATTTTTAATTGTATATAATCAAAATTATCTGTTTTACATTTTATAATGTTTTCTAGTCATTGGTCCTAAATTCTTCTGTTATCCACAGATTTGACAAACTATTTCGTGCTCTCTTAATTTGCTTATGATATCACTCTTTATGAATAAATCATGTATCCATTTTGAGCTTATCTTGATAAAAGTATGAGATGCCAGTCTATACCCAATAATATCAACCATTCTTTAGTTGGTGGGTATCCTTTTAGCTTCCAATTCTTTGCTATATAAAAAAGTGATATTGCAAATATTTTTTGTACAGATGAGTCCTTCCTTTCTGTCTTTGATCTATTTGATTTCCCATCTTGGTTCTCTTTCTAACTTTCTGGACTTTAAATTATCGTCCTATACTGCAGTACTTAGAGCATTCTCACAATGGAACTGCTTGTTCACTGTTGAATATAACTGTGAAAGTCCTATTTCATTTCTTTTTTTGAAGAGTTCTTCCTAGGGCTTATATTTTCTCGATTGTGAGAGGACATTCTGCCTTCAATCCCTTCCTGGCCTTCTTCTTGACTTTCTGGACTTCAAAACAAGGTTTCTGTGCCAGGTAACTTTATGATCACCCCCATACTCTGTTTTTATCTCCTTTTTGTGTGTTATCTTTCCCCATAAAAATGAAATGAGGCACTTATCAGAGAAACTTTTTGCATAATTGTCCCTGTTTTCTGCTGTTCTTATAATTTTGTTTGATTGGTCTTGTTTGTGTAAAAACTTATCTTTAAATTTATATAATTAAAATTATTTTTTTATATTTTGTGATGCTGTCTATGTCTTCTTTGGTCTTAAATTTTTCTTTATCCATAAATCTGACAGATTACAAAAAAGGTAAGAAAGCTAAGAAAGAAGGAATGAAGAATAGGAAAAAGGAAGGAAGGAAGGAAGGAAGGAAGGAAGGAAGGAAGGAAGGAAGGAAGGAAGGAAGGAAGGAAGGAAGGAAGGAAGGAAGGAAGGAAGGAAGGAAGAGCTGCGTTGCCCAACTGACCAGTTCTAGTTGGGTCCGGTGGGGCAACTCTATTCATAAAGCTTATACATATATATACATATATATATATATATATACATATATATATATAAACTTTTTAAATACACATTTCTTTATAAATCATGTTGGGAGAGAAAAAAACAGAAAAAAGAAAGGAATATAGCATGTGTTATTTTACATCAAGTTTCTATGGTTCTTCTGGATGCAGATGGCATTTAATATCCAAAGTTTATTGCCTTGGATGTCCTTCATTCTGGACCATAATATCAAGTAGGTGTTTCCATTAATAGGTAAGTAAATTGGATTTAAATGAGAGTAGACTGTGCAAAGTAAACACCCTCAGTTTCTCCTCCAGCTCCATCTGGATTCAATGGCAAGACATAGATCAAGACTATTGGAGATGACCCTTGCAGAGAAAGACCTTGACCTTTATTAGTTAATATAACTAGGCAAAGTTATATAAAAATAACTATTCAGTGATTAAGGTTAGGTAAAAATTGAGGCAAAGAATGGCTTATTTTACATAGACCAAAAAAAATTGTTAACTTTAGTTTTAGAAATTGTTCGAAGTTGAGCTTATCTTTTTTCCTACTTACTCTTCTGGTTTCTTTTGCTTCAACTGTTTATTAAGGCTTAAAATGTATTATTCACAGCTGTGTGGAAAGAAAGTACAGGTTTCAAAGTCAGTAGCTTCCTTAGCAATCTAAGATACTTTCATTCTTCTACAAGTCCTCATTATCTAAAAGATGCTATGAGCACTATACCAAAGAGAGTAAGATAGTTATCACAAATGCAATATTAAAAACTATGATGATGATATGTCACTTTCTGCATCCTTTGATTTAATGAAGCTCCAATTACAAAATCCTCTTGCCTTCCCACCCTATACCTGCCTCAAAAGTTTAGTCTATGCCCTTGATCCTCCTTTAATTTAATGTTCAACTAAATTATATTCTCATATCTCTCTTCTTTCCTATTTCCCATTGACCCTCTGTTGCAGCCTTAGATTATTTAAAATACATTAAAGTAGTAAAGACTTAGCTCAAAAGGGAAAGTAAAAGAAAAGAAACTGGGGGGCGGAGCCAAGAAGGTGAACTGCAGACAGCATTCTCTGTGAGCTCCTGAGACCTTCCCTCAGACCCAGACAAATTGAGCCTCCGAACTGGGTTTGAAGTGAGGGCTCCACCAAACACTTGGACTACAACGCACTTCTATCAAATATCTACTTTGAAAAAACTCCTAAGAAGGTTAGCCTCAGGGGAACCGGCCGTTGGCCTCGATCAGACTCCAGCTCACCGGGGGTGGAAGTTGGGCTGCGACAGAGGCGGATTTTAGGCACCCAGGAAGCCCCTAGGAGACACCTGGGCCACTTTGCTCTGCTTGTGGGCAGGTGCTCTGGCAGATCTGCCTTTCGTAAAGGGTGGATTGAGAGTAACTGAAAACGTAGTCCTAGTGCAGATCTAGCTTCCCAGCCTCAGACCGGAAGTCAACTCAGGAAACTGCCCCAGGGCAAATTGAAACTGAGGCAGAATCCCCTGTTGGTGACTGATACCTCAGCTCAAAATTATGAGTAAGAAGCAGAAGAGAGCTCTCACCATAGACAGCTTTTATGGAGAGAAAGTAGAGAAGTCCCCAGATCCTGAGATTCTGAAAACAATCCCAGATGAAGCCACAAAGGCAGATGTAAGCTGGTTTTCCTTTCAGAAGGCTTTCCTGGAAGATTGCATAAAGAATCTCAAAAGAGAGTTAGAAGAAGAATGGGGAAATAAATTGAGATCAGTGCAATAGAGATATCAAAAACTGGAAAACAGGACTAGTGAATTGGAAAAAGAAAATAATTCACTGAAAAACAAAATTGGTGAATTGGAAAAAATCAACAATTCACTGGAAAATAAAAAAGGTGAATTGGAAAAAGAAAAAAATTCACTGAAAAACAAAATTGGTGAATTGGAAAAAATCACCAATTCACTGGAAAATAAAAATGGTGAATTGGAAGAAGACAACAATTCGCTGAAAAACAAAATTGGTGAATTAGAAAAAGACAACAATTCACTGAAAAATAAACCTGGCAAAATGGAAAAAGAATGCACTGAATCAAGAAATTCAACTGGCCAGCTACAAAAGGAGCTAAAAAAAGATAACTAAAGGAAATAATACTCTAAAAATTAAAATTGAACAAATAGAAGTAAATGACTCAATAAGACTTCAAGAATCAGTCAAACAAAAACAAAAAAAATGAAAAAATAGAAGAAAATATGAAATTCTCCTAGGAAAAACAACTGACTTAGAAAATAGATCCAGGAGAGACAATCTAAGGATTATTGGATTCCCTGAAAGGCACGATGAAAAAAAGAACCTTGATGCTATCTTCCAGGAAATCGTGAAAGAGAACTGCCCTGATGTTTTAGAATCAGAAGGCAAAATTGGCATTGAAAGAATTCACCGATCACCTCATGAAAGAGACCCCAAAATTAAAACCCCAAGGGATATCATGGCCAAATTTCAGGAAAGCATATTACAAGCAGCTAGAAAGAAACAGTTCAAATACCGAGGAATTGTAATTAGAATTACACAAGATCTGTCAGCTTCCACATTAAAGGATCGAAGGCCCTGGAATCAGATATTCCGAAAGGCAAAAGAACTTAGATTACAGCCAAGAATAAGTTATCCAGCTAGAATGAGCATCATCTTCCAGGGAAGAAGATGGCCATTCAATGATACAGGAGAATTTCACCTATTTCTAATGAAAGGACCAGATCTGAACAAAAAAAAAAAATTGACCTCCAAATATAGAACTCAAGAGAAGCATAAAAAGGTAAAAAGGAAAGAACTCTTGAGAAATATATTTCTACTACAGGTATTCTTAAAGAATGAGGGTATAATTTGATTTTTCTTTGATAATAATGGAAAAGAAATTAGAGATGAAAGGGATATCATACTGAAAAGAAAAAGGGGGGGGGAAAGGAGGCAAAATAAAGTAAAAATAAAGGAGGTAAAATAAGGCAAAATCTCATAATCTAGATCTAATATAATTCTATAATTGAGGGAAAGTAGGTAGGGCAATGAATATTGTGTAAACCTTACTCTCATTAGATTGGACTCTAAGAGAGTATATCAGACACATTTGGCTTCATAGAAAGGCCTGACCCTCCTTGTGGGAAGGTGGGAGGGATAGGAGGAAAGGAAAAGGATAGAATAATAGAAGGATTAGTGGAAAGGTATAAAGGGGAGGGACAGATTACAAAGGGAGGAGGATTGTTGGTGGGAAGTGGTCATCAAAAATAAAGTACTGGGGAGGGGGGAAGGGAGAGAGCGGAAAGGGAAGAGAAAATCATAACTCTGGGTAAATAAGATGGCAGAAAATACAGATATAGTTATTTTAACTGTGAATGTGAATGGGATGAACTCTCCCATAAAATGGAAGCGGGTAGCATACTGGATTAAAAGCCAGAATCCTACAATATGTTGTTTACAAGAAACACATCTAAAACATAGAGATACATATAGAGTGAAGGTAAAGGGCTGGAGCAGAATCTTCTATGCTTCAGGTGAACAAAGAAAGGCAGGGGTAGCAATCCTTATCTCAGATCAAGTAAAAACAAAAATAGCTCTAATTAAAAGAGATAAGGAAGGAAACTATATTTTACTAAAGAGTATCATAGACAATGAAGCGGTATCAATACTTAACATATATGCACCAAGTGGTATAGCATACAAATTTCTAGAGGAGAAACTAACAGAGATGCAAGGAGAAATAGACAGCAATACTATACTAGTGGAGGATCTCAACCTTGCTCTCTCAGAATTAGATAAATCAAATCACAAAATAAATAAGAAAGAAGTTAGGGAGGTTAACAAAAGGCTAGAAAAGTTAGGTATGATAGATCTCTGGAGGAAATTGAATGGTGATAGAAGGGAGTATACTTTTTTCTCAGGGGTTCATGGAACTTATACAAAAATTGATCATGTGTTAGGGCATAAAAACCTCAAAATCAAATGCAGAAAGGCAGAAATAGTAAATGCATCTTTCTCAGATCATGATGCAATAAAACTCACATATAATATAAGGCAAAGATAGGAGAAAATAGACCACAAGTTAATTGGAAATTAAATGATCTCATGCTGAAGAATGAATGAGTAAAAGAGCAAATTATACACACAGTCGATAATTTCATCCAGGGGAATGACATTAATGAGACAACATACCAAAATTTGTGGGACACGGCTAAAGCGGTTATAAGGGGTAATTTTATATCTCTAGATGCTTGCTTGCATAAAACAGAGAAAGAGAAGATCAATGAAATGGGTTTAAAATTTTAAAAAGCTAGAAAAAGACCAAATTAAAAACCCTCAATTAAATACCAAATTGGAAATTCTGAAAATTAAAGGGG
>JAJPUD010005949.1:49179-89456 GCA_023553655.1 Myrmecobius fasciatus | reverse complement strand
CCTATTTCAGAAAAAGAAATAGAACAAGCTATTAATCAACTCCCTAAGAAAAAATCTCCAGGGTCAGATGGATTTACATGTGAATTTTACCAAACATTCAATGAACAATTAATCCCAATACTATATAAACTATTTGAAAAAATAGGGAAAGAAGGTGTACTACGAAACTCCTTCTGTGACACAGATATGGTGCTGATAGCTAAACCAGGTAGGGAGAAAACTGAGAAAGAAAACTATAGACCCATTTCCCTAATGAACATTGATGCAAAAATTTTAAATAAGATTTTAGCAACAAGATTACAGAAAGTTATCCCCAGGATAATACACCATGACCAAGTAGGATTTATACCTGGAATGCAGGGCTGGTTCAATATTAGGAAAACTATTAGCATAATCAATTATATCAATAACCAAATTAACAAAAACCATATGATTATATCAATAGATGCAGAAAAAGCCTTTGATAAAATCCAACACCCATTCCTATTAAAAACACTGGAGAGTATAGGAATAAATGGGCTTTTCCTTAAAATGATTAGTAGTATCTACTTAAAACCTTCAGCAAGCATCATATGTAATGAAGTCAAACTAGAACCATTCCCAATAAGATCAGGAGTGAAACAAGGCTGCCCACTGTCACCATTATTATTTAATATTGTCTTAGAAATGTTAGCTTTGGCAGTAAGAGAAGAAAAAGAGATTAAAGGAATTAGAGTAGGTAATGAGGAAACTAAATTATCACTCTTTGCAGATGACATGATGATATACCTAGAGAACCCTAAAGACTCAACTAAAAAACTACTAGAAATAATTCACAACTTTAGCAAAGTTGCAGGATTCAAAATAAATCCACATAAATCATCAGCATTTTTATACATCACCAACAAAATACAACAGCAAGAGATACAAAAAGAAATTCCATTCAAAATAACTGTTGATAGTATAAAATATTTGGGAATATATCTGCCAAGGTAAAGTCAGGAACTATATGAACTAAACTACAAAACAATTTCCACACAAATAAAATCAGACCTAGTCAATTGGAAAAACTTAAAATGCTCATGTGTAGACCGAGCGAATATAATAAAAATAACAATACTACCCAAACTAATTTACTTATTTAGTGCCATACCAATCAAACTCCCAAGAAATTATGTTACAGATCTAGAAAAAATAGTAGCAAAATTCATTTGGAAGAACAAAAGGTTAAGAGTTTCAAGAGAATTAATAAAAAAAAAAGGCTGATAATGGTGGACTTGCTGTACCAGATCTAAAACAATATTACAAAGCAGCGGTCATCAAAACCATTTGGTACTAGCTAAGAAATAGAATAATCAATGAGTGGAATAGGATAGAATCTCAAGACAAACTAGGCAATAACTATAGCAATATATAGACCCCAGCTTCTAGGATAAGTACTCACTATTTGACAAAAACTGCTGGGAAAATTGGAAATTAGTGTGGAAGAAATTAGGGCTTGACCCACATCTAACACCACATACCAAGATAAGATCTAAATGGGTTCATGATCTGGATATAAAAAGTGATACTATAAGTAGATTAGAGGAACGTAATATAGTTTACCCCTCAGACCTATGGAGATAGAATAAATTTATGTCCAAAGAAGTATTGGAACTCTTAATTGAAAACCAGATAGATAACTTTGACTATATTAAGTTAAAAAGTTTTTGTACAAACAAAACCAATGCAGTCAAGATTAGGAGAGAAGCAATAGATTGGGAAATCATCTTTACATTTAAGGGTTCTTTTTTTAAATTTTTATTTATTAATACTTTTTGTTTGCAAAACATATGTATGGGAAATTCCTAAACATTAACCCTTACAAAGCTTTCTGTTACAAATTTTCCCCCCTACTCCCCACCCCTCCCCTAGATGGCAGGATATCCACTACATGATAATTATCTTAGCATACTTAAGAAATCGAATATACGTATAGCTATTGCCACACATCATTTTTTTGTGCAGGAGATATCGTATCTACAAGAAAGAATAATCCGATAAAGGAAATACAATGCAAGCAAACCTCAATAGAGAACATCAAAATGTTATGTTGTGGTCCATATTTCACATCCCTCTCTCTGGGTGTATATGGCTGTCTTCACCGAAAAATTGGAACTGGTTTGAAGCATTTCATTGTTGAATAGAGTCATGTCCATTAGAACTGATCCTCATATAGTATTGTTGTTGCCGTGAATAATGATCTCCTGGTTCTGCTCGTTTCATTGAGCATCAGTTCATTCAAGTCTCTCCAGGCCTCTCTGAAATCGTCCTGCTGGTCGTTTCTTACAGAGCAATAATATTCCATAACATTCATATACCATAATTTATTCAGCCATTCTCCAATTGATGGGCATCCATTCAGTTCCCAGTTTCTTGCCATGACAAAAAGAGCTGCCACAAACATTCTTGCACATGTGGGGCCCTTTCCTTCTTTTATGATTTCTTTGGGATATAAGCCCAATAGAAACACTACTGGATCAAAGGGTATGCACAGTTTGATAACTTTTTGAGCATAGCTCCAAATTGCTCTCCAGAATGGTTGGATCCGTTCACAGTTCCACCAACAATGCATAAGTGTCCCAGTCTTCCCACATCCCCTCCAACATTCATCGTTATCTTTTCCTGTCATTTTAGCCAATCTGACAGGTGTGTAGTGGTACCTCAGAGTTGTCTTAATTTGCATTTCTCTGATCAATAGTGATTTGGAGCACCTTTTCATATGATTATAAATAGTTTTAATTTCATCATCTGAAAATTGTCTGTTCATATCCTTTGACCATTTATCAATTGGAGAATGGCTTGAATTCTTATAAATATGTGACAATTCTTTACATATCTTAGAGATGAGACCTTTATCAGAACCCTTAAATGTAAAAAAGATTTCCCAATTTGATGCTTCCCTCCTAATCTTGTCTGCATTAGTTTTGTTTGTACAGAAACTTTTTAACTTAATATAATCAAAATTATTATCTATCTGGTGTTCAATTAAGAGTTCCAGATGTTCTTTGGACATAAATTTATTCCATCTCCACAGGTCTGAGAGGTAAACTATCCTATGCTCCTCTAATTTGGTTATAATATCACTCTTTATATCTAGATCATGAACCCATTTAGATCTTATCTTGGTGTGCGGTGTTAGGTGTGGGTCCAGCCTTAATTTCTTCCACACTAGTTTCCAATTTTCCCAGCAGTTTTTGCCGAATAGTGAGTACTTATCCCCAAAGCTGGGGTCTTTGGGTTTATCAAACACTAAATTGGTAACGTTATTACCTAACTTGTCCTGATATCCTATCCTATGCCACTGATCGACTGCTCTATTTCTCAGCCAGTACCAAATGGTTTTGATGACTGCTGCTTTATAATATAGTTTTAGATCTGGTACAGCAAGGCCACCTTCATCTGTCTTTTTTTTCATTAATTCTCTTGAAATTCTTGCCCTTTTGTTCTTCCAAATGAACTTTGTTACTATTTTTTCTAGATCTGTAAAATAATTTCTTGGGAGTTTGATTGGTATGGCACTAAATAAGTAAATTAGCTTGGGTAGTATTGTCATTTTTATTATATTTGCTCAGCCTACCCATGAGCCCTTAATGTTTTTCCAATTGACTAGGTCTGATTTTATTTCTGTGGAAAGTGTTTTGTAGTTTAGTTCATATAGTTTCTGACATTTTCTTGGCAGATTGATTCCCAAATATTTTATGCTATCATCCGTTATTCTGAATGGAATTTCTTTTTCTATCTCTTGCTGCTGAACTTTGTTGGTAATATATAAAAATGCTGATGATTTATGTGGATTTATTTTGAATCCTGCAACTTTACTAAAGTTGTGAATTGTTTCTAGTAGTTTTTTAATTGAGTCTCTAGGGTTCTCTAAGTATACCATCATGTCATCTGCAAAGAGTGATAATTTGGTTTCTTCATTACCTACTATAATTCATTTTATCTCTTTTTCTTACATTTAAGGCTTCTGATAAAGGTCTTATCTCTAAAATATTTAGAGAACTGGCTCATATTTATAAAAATTCAAGCCATTCTCCAATCGATAAATGGTCAAAGGATATGAACAGACAATTTTCAGATGATGAAATTAAAACTATTTATAGTCATATGAAAAGGTGCTCCAAATCACTATTGATCGAAGAAATGCAAATCAAGACAACCCTGAGGTACCACTACATACCTGTCAGATTGGCTAAAATGACAGGAAAAGTTAATGATGATTGTAGGAGGGGATGTGGGAGGGCTGGGACACTCATGCATTGTTGGTGGAACTGTGAACGGATCCAAATATTCTGGAGAGCAATTTGGAACTATGCTCAAAAAGTTATCAAACTGTGCATACCCTTTGACCTAGTAGCATTTCTGTTGGGCTTGTATCCCAAAGAGGTCATAAAGGAAGGAAAGGGCCCCATGTGTGCAAGAATGTTTGTGGCAGCCCTTTTTGTAGTGGCTAGAAACTGGGAACTGAATAGATGCCCTTCAGTTGGAGAATGGCTGAATAAATTATGGTATATGAATGTTATGGAATATTATTGCTCTGTAAGAAACGACCAGCAGGATGATTTCAGAGAGGCCTGGAGAGACTTGCATGAACTGATGCTGAGTGAAACGAGCAGAACCAGGAGATCATTATACACAGCAACAACACTACTATATAACAATCAATTCTGATGGACATGGCTCCCTTAAACAATGAAATGTTTCAAACCACTTCCAATTGTTCACTGAAGAAAGCCATATACACCCAGAGAGAGGGATGTGAAATGTGGACCATAACATAACATTCTCATACTCTTGATTGATGTTTGTTTACATTGTGTTTCCTTTATCTGATGTGTCTTTTGTGTAGATAAGATTTTTCTTGCACAACAATAAGTTTGGAAACATGTATACATATATTCGATCTGTCAAGTATTTTAACATAATTAACATGTAGTGGATATCCTGCCATCTAGGGGAAGGGTGGGGAGTTGGGGGGAAAATTTGTAACAGAAAGCTTTGTAAGGGTTAATGTTGAGGAATTACCCACACATATGTTATACAAATAAAATAAAAGAAAAAAAAAGAAGAGAATTCAAAATGACTCTGTTCACCTCACACCTGAACTATTAAATAAGTCTGGTTAGTATCTCTGCCTCAAATCTTTCTCTATATCAATCCATCTTCCACTCTACTGTTGATCTTCCTAACATATAGGTCTGACCATGTCATATACCAGGTCCCACCATTAGATAAAATCCGGAAATCTCTCTATTACCTCCAGAATCAAATATAAAAATCCCTTGATTTAGCATTCAAAGCCTTTTATAATCTGGCCTTCACTTGCCTTTTTAGTTTTCTTATACCTTACTCTCCCTAAGTTCTAGTGACCCTGCTCTCCTTAATACATTGCTCTCCCATCTCCCTACTCTATTTTCTCAGACTTTCTCCCGCTACTAAAACATTCTTCTTCATCATCTCTATAGCCTAACTTCCCTGGCTTCCTTCAAGACCCAACTAAAATCATACCTTTTGCAAAAAGTTTTCCTCAATCTCCCTTAATGATAATGCTTTCCCTCTGGCAATCACTTCGAATCTATCCTGTATATATCTTGTTTGTATACAATAGCTTGCCCTTGGGTCCCCAGTTAGATTGTAAGCAGTTTTCTTTTATTTTTGTCTGCAGAGCTCAGTATATTGCCTAGCACATAGTAGGTTATCAATAAATGCTTATGGCTTTCCTGTAATCTTTTCTGAAAAAAATACCCAAACTCCAAAATATTCTTCCATATATTAATAGTTCTCAGAAAAAATCATTAAGACTGGTTCCCAAACTGAATGCACTATCTACTGCTTCCTTTTTCTCTTCCACCTTCCTTTCTATAATCCACTCAATGCAATCAAATTAACTTTTTCTTCTGCAAGAGTAAGCATGGTTTTGGGTTCTCTGAGCAGACAGAGCTATAAAAGTCAAATGAAATAATTAGACTACAATCCATGCATAATTTCATCCAGACATTGCTCCCTGCCAATCCCATCATCACTAGTACTTACTACCTTTTGCCTCTAAATTGCTCTAAAGTAAACTGCAGAATCCTCAGCAAACATGTCACCCGTTTTTCATGCAAGGGAGATGGCAATAACAAAAAATCCAGATCTTATGCATTGAGAACATCAGACTCAAATGATGCAATCCCCACGGGGACATACAAGCACATACAATTATTCTCTAATAGTCTTGATCTGTTAATCCAGTGTTGAAGAAGAATTCTTTTGATTGACTATGGAGTTGGCTGGGTGCACTACCCAGCCAAAGTGAGTCTCTTAGTCATGCTCTTTTCTAAGTGGATATGGTAAAATATAAAGTCAGGAAATGCTATCAATCTTGACAATAGGGAAAGAACTCTCATTCTGTTATCTCTCTCCGAAGAGACCCATACTATATAATCTATGAGTGAGTATATAACTTTGCTTTTATTTCTCTCTCATATACATTTTCTTCCTTTTTTAAAATAAAGGAATATTAGATATAGCTAAGATCATGTAAAATTTTATAAGTTAGAATGTCAAGCTACAATAAGTCTCAAAGACTGGGTCCATGACCGTTTTGCAGCCAGCATGTGAACAATAATAGTCTTAGGGGTGACTGTTGGGGACTAGACCCAGTTGTAACTGATATGAAAATTCACTCAATATCTCTGCCACATTTAGAAATAAACTCAGATCAATGGCACATACAAATTTCTTTGAGATTGAATCCAAATGCTCCAAAGACCAAAGTTATAAAAAGGACAGAGAACATGTCCCTAGGTGTTAGGCAGTGCAATGGGGGATATTCTGACTTCTGGTCTAGCCATATCTTCATGGTAAATATCCCTTTGTAAAAGCTAATTGATGATAACTGGTTAAATGTAACTGGAGCCCTAAACATTGGCACTTAACAGTAAAGATAACACAGCATGTATTTGATTCTACCCCAACACCTCATATAATTCCAAGAGGGAGATACAGACAGCTTTGCTCTAGGAAAATAAAAGAGGCAATTCTCTGCCTTATTTCTTACCTAGCCTTAATCACTGAATGGTATTTCCTCAGACAAACTGAGATCAGGGAAAGATCATAACTTAAAAAGGTTGAGATCTCCCACCGTATCCAGAGCCATCTCTACTCATCCTAATCTATATCTTACCACTAGACCCAGATGACTCCAGAGTAGAGAGGCAAGTGACCTTGCACAATCCTACCTCACTGAAATCCAACTCGCTTGCAAGTCATGACATCACTTTCATGATGTCATTGGTCTTTTTCAAGAATGAAATACAAACATATAAGTGAGTGGGGAAAAAAAAAGCTTTGCCATTTCTTTTAGTTTGAAGCCCAAAGGTTTTTGTGTCAGGTCATTTGGCAGATCCTCATAGACCTAATCATCAGACTAAAGGAAAATCCTCAAAAGCTTTTCTTTTGCATAGAAATAGTCTGTTGATTTTTCAGAACTTTGATGGAAAAAGGCATTTCCTCTCCAAAAAATTATGTAAGTAAATATTGGGAAGGGTACTACCTTGAACATAAAAAGGTGTCCTATCAGTTCTAATGGATATGACTCTCTTCAACAATGAAATGCTTCAAGCCAATTACAATTGTTCAGTGAAGAAGGCCATATACACCTAGAGAGAGGGATATGGAATGTGGACCACAACATAACATTTTCATGTTCTCTATTGATGTTTGCTTGCATTGTATTTCCTTTATCAGATTATTCTCTCTTATAGATAAGATTTCTCCTGAACAAAAAAATGATGTGTGGCAATAACTATACATATATTCGATTTAAGTATTCTAACATAATTATCATGTAGTGGATATCCTGCCATCTAGGGGAGGGGTGGGGAGTAGGGGGGAAAATTTGTAACAGAAAGCTTTGTAAGGGTTGATGTTTAGGAATTACCCATACATATGTTTTGCAAATAAAAAGTATTAATTTAAAAAAATAAAAATTAAAAAATTAAAAAAAATAAAAAGGTGTCCTAATATGCTCTCTTGAGAAGTGAAGTGGTAATTGGGATAACCATTTGCTGCCAATTACAGCAAAATTCATATTAGTATTAGTAGAACATCACACCCTATTTTTGCTCTTTGGTGTAAAGAGTATGAACATTTCTTGAAAGTTCTAACTTCCTTGTATATTTTAGAAAATGGAAGATTTTTAGAAATCTAAAGTTTCTATCAGTTACTAAGACTTATTTCCAGCTATTTTGGTAGACTCTTCTCACTTTCTCCAGTGCTTAATAGAGAAATTAAAATAATTTCTGATTTAATTCTGATAGAATAATCAGTTTTTGTATAAAGGATGTTCTGAGCTTAAAATAGAGCAAAATAGATTTTGAAAAAAGAAATAAAGAAAAAAGTGTAACAAGTATTAGGAAGTTCACTATATTACTATTTGAGAGACTTCCAAATAGACTTTTATTATAGAACTCTGAATGAACACTAAAAACATTTTATTTGAATTTCCATGCCAAGAAAGCTCTTGATAAAGTAAGCTGATTCCTTGATAAATAACTGGATAGGTATTACATTGATAAAAGTTGCCTAACACATTCCCTGATGTATTTCAATACTCCCTTATTCAAAAGAAACTTTTCATCTATGAAAACTAAATCTTGATCAATACTTCTTCTACCTGCATATACATTAATTGCCATCATTTGCAAACTCACTTTGTACTACTTGCAAATTATGTGATTTAAGTTACTTAATATCCTTGGGACTCAGTTTCCTTAACTGTAAAATAAGGGAGTTGGAATTACTTTAATAGTCTCTACAATCTCTAAATCTATTTTAAGGTTATTTTGCCCATTCAAAATACTCTGTTATAATGAAAAATATTGTGCAGAAACACATTCCCCCTCAATTCTCATCTCTATTAAATGGGCTTTTGCACTAACCCATAGCTAATATATCTTCTGGTCATGGATAACATCAGAAACTCACATAAATCCTCCCCAAGAACACTTTCTTCCACATTATATGTAGGTATTTCATTTCACTATGAGCAGACAGTAGGACAGCAAGTTCCCCACCTCTGTCAAAGCATATATGTCTTTGTCAATTTGGCAAGTATGCTAGGGCAGATCTTACACTAATGGGTAACTAAGGAAGTATTAAGAAATGTTCATTTAAGACTCATCAATTTAGGAATGAAGACAATATCCTTGCCTATTATTATTAACTGGTTTATTTGTAAGAAATAATATTGTTGACAATAATTATGAGATAAGATCCTTCTTTAAAAAACATCATTTTTCTTGTTCTCTTGATATGAATTGATTTTCTTGAACAAATAACTGAAGATATTAGCAAAGAAATGCATTCCTAGCATATCATCTTTAAATTAAGGTATAGTCTAGAAAACAGAGAAATATAGGAATAATAAAACACTTTGGATAAAATCCCAACTTGGCAAAGGATGTAGATTCAAGAGTTCATTTATAATTTAAGCTTTTCCAATTACTTAATTTGTTATTATGGAAAATTCACTTGATTTCTCTGAGCTTCAGTTCTATCACCTGTAAAATGAAGAGGTTAGTATTGATTATTTAAAAGATCCCTACGAGTTCAAACATTTTATGTGTCACTCAATGACTCCTTTCATTCACTTACTAGTTATATAACAATTTGACAACAAAATTTTAAAGGAAAGATATTTTAACTGAAAATTGTATGAAACTTCTTAATATCAGTAAACAGCAAGCATTTATTAGTAAACAACTGATAGAGCTCAGGCATTGAGCTGAGTTGGATATCAGGAAAATCTGAATTAGAATATTTGTTCAAACAACATAGGCTTCAACTTTTTCAGTGAAGTATAATAATTTGTAGGAGAGAATGGCAGGGATGTTATAGGAGGTCTGAGTAGAGAAGAAAAGATTTGGAACAATTTCTGTAGAGAATGATTAAGAAATGGTAAAAGAATTAGTGGACAGGTGAATCAAATCTAGCCTCAGGATATTTAATAGTTGTGTGATCCTGGGAAAGTTTGCTTCAGTTCTTCATTTGTAAAATGAGCTGGAGGAAAAAAAATGGCAAACTACTCAAGTATCTTTGCCAAGAAAACTCCAAATGCGGCCATGAGGAGTCTGACGTGACTCAATAAAAATAGCAAAAGTATCTGTAAGATTCTAAGAGGGACTAGTTATGATAATGTAAATTCTGTTGTGGAATCAGTTGATATGATTATATCATGCCCTCCAAAAGTATTTAGCAGCACTTAAGCAGTAGCTGAGAAGATAGAAGGTTTGACTAATCTAAGATCAAAGCTTAGAAAGAGATGAGTGACAACAGGAAAACGGAAAGCAGAAAGAATGGAGTGATGGACAACAATTTTAGAAAGGGTGAGACAAAAGGAGAGCTAAA
The DNA here is from genome assembly GCA_023553655.1 of Myrmecobius fasciatus. Classification (NCBI taxonomy): domain Eukaryota; kingdom Metazoa; phylum Chordata; class Mammalia; order Dasyuromorphia; family Myrmecobiidae; genus Myrmecobius; species Myrmecobius fasciatus. The sequence goes on along the minus strand of JAJPUD010005949.1, from coordinate 79,043 downwards.
AGGACAAAATATTGTATACAGAAGACTCAGAATTATAAATTACATAAGTGGGAGACACGAATGATGATGATATCAAAAGAATGACTATCCCTTTGTGTAGCTGAAACAGAGTGAAGGTACATAGCATGGAAGTTAAGGACAACCAATTGAGAAACCAGAGTATTTAAGGGAGGAAAAAACATAAATTGAAGTCTCCAAGCAAGGCTAGGGTAAAGTGGAGAGAAAGATTGAGAGACAAGTACTGAATTCCTTGTCAAATGAGAAATAATTATTTGGCCACAAGGATATGGATAGAGTGATATAGCTGACTGGAAATAAGGTTGGTAATTAATGTAGTAAGAGAAAGGTCTGAAAGTGAAAATAAGGAGAAAGAAATCTACCTACTTCTTCTAGCCCAGTGTTTTGGGGGAGAAAAAAAACATGATAAAAATATAACCAAGGCTCTAGAAGGTATTCAGGGGTTCAGTGTCTTCAGGGTAGAGATAGAATAATGTTATCGCAATTTGGCAGAAAAAGTGGGCTAATGTGAAAGACATATTAATAATAGGCCTGGATCCCGGAAGTCACAACAGAAGGGAGATGGTAGAATGGAATAGGGTTCTAGGACACATGGGGCTAATATGGATGACACAAAATAGCAGGTAGTATATGTCAATGAACAGAAATTTCACATAGACAAACTACAACTCTGATTAACAGTGATTCTCAGCAGAATCATGGGTAGTATACATTGTCGTGCCTTTACTAGTAGGAATAGGAGTGGTCCTTTGATTACTATTCCTAGAACAAGAGGTAAAAAGAAATGAGAGTTTATAGACTAGAGAATAGAAGAAATCAAGGTGCTCAAGCTGACATAATATAACAGCAGAATTCAAGAAATTCCGCATAGGAAGCCTACTGATTTTAAAGCACTCCTGATTTTATAAATATGCAATATTCGAGCTAGGTTGACTTGGAATGACCTATTAGAAGGCTTCCAAGATTTTAATGTCAGGTCATACATGAGAGAGAAGGATTCAAATCAGTGTATTAACCAATCCCAAACCCAAAAGATTAATGATCAAATAAAACTACCTCTCTTCAGTAGAGAGGTGATTTATTACAAGCGCTAAGAGAGAAATGATAACTTTCTTCAGAATGTTGTGTTTAATTGTACCCCTATGTTGCAAGAGAATTATCTACTAGTGATGGGAATATTATTGGGGAATTAGCACAATGTAAAAAAATCAATAACACTTAAAAAAAGACAAGGATGTAGAAAGTAGAAGAGAGGAAATAAGAAACAAAGAGACAGAGGGACTACTTCTTTGAAAAAGATCTATAGTCCAAGAGCCTGAAATTGAGGGTGAGGGAATTAATGGAGTTTCCAAAACTACTAGGTACTTCCAGAAATTTCCTCTTTATCAGTATTATTAACTAGACATCTCCACACATTTTTCAGCAGAACTGCTCTAAATTCAAAGATCATTTGACAATTGATAATAGCTTATTTTGATAGATGGCACCTCAATTAATCAAATATGCAGATGTTATTGATGAATCCCAAAGAATCACAACCAGATTTGCCTAACTCAGAGACCCTTTATGAGCTAAATAGGGGCCTTGTGACACACTCTTGCAGCATCCTAGGATGCAAGGAAATGTCCCTGTTCACAGATTATTTTCATGTACCCTAGCCTCACATCCAATGACTTTATCTTTGACTTTGTTATATAATCTCACTCCTGAAAGTAAGCATGTAATAAAAGGCCAGAACAAAATAAACCAAAATTAGTTGAAAACTAAGTAATCTAATCCTTGGCAATGAACTGGAAAGTGAGTGGATGCCCATCAGTTAGGGAATGACTGAATAAGTTAGGTGGTACATCAAAGTAATGAAATAATGTTGTTCTATAAGAAATGATTAGCAAGCTAATTTCAGAAAGTCCTGGAGAAACTTATATGAAGTGATGGTAAGTGAAGTGAGTAAAACCAAGAGAACATTTTACATAGGAACAACAACATTATATGATGATCAACTCTGATAGATGTGGCTTTTTTTTAAAAATAATGAAGTGATTCAGTCCAATTCCATTAGACTTGTAATGGAGAGAGCCATCTGCATCCAGAAAGAGAACTATGGGGACTGAATGTGAATCACAGCATAGTATTTTCACCTTTATTGTTGTTGTTTGGGTGCTTTTTTTCTCATTTCCCCCTTTTTGATCTGATTTTTCTTGTGCAACATGATAAATATGGAAATATGTTTAGAAGAATTGCTCATATTTAACCTATATTGAATTACTTGTTCTCTAGGACAGGAGTGTAGGGGAAGGGAGGGAGAAAAATTTGGAACACAAGGTTTTTCAAGGGTGAATGTTGAAAACTATCTTCATAGGTATTTCTAAAATAAAAAAGCTATTATTAAATTTAAATGATTGTGTTTATTAACTCATTGATTAAAGTTCAAGTGTCAAATTCAATTCATTACATTTATATATGCACTGTGAGGTGGAGGGTCAGGGAAGATTAGCAATTCTGGTGTGAGAGCTGTTGGCCCCTTTCCAGGACTGTTTATCACCTTTGGTCTCCTCCTGGTTCATTAAATTCTAAGAAGCTGTAATATGGGTAGTGGCCAAACTCTGATAAATCATTTTGGTAGATGAGCTAAACCAGGTTAAGGGAAACTGAGGAGTCTCAAACCCTATGAGTCAGGGGATTTCAACCCTAAGCAAATGAAGACTTCTCCCAGTGGAACAGATGGATGAAAACGATTTGCTCCAAAAGTCATGAAGACAGCTGAAAGATGCCACATCCCAAGCTAACCCCAGTTCTCTTGATTTTTGTCTTGTCACTGGACTCTTGATGACTTTGGAAGAAAGGAAGTTCAACAATTTTACATAATTCTGTCTCACTTAAATCCAATTTATTTGCAAGTCAAAAACATCATCCATACCATTTTTATCTACCTCAAAGTCCTGTGTGACAAACAAGTAATAAAGTACAGAGACACTGGAAGCTGTAATCACAACCATGTATAGAGGTGACCAAGATCATGAAGTTTTCTTCTCATTTAATTGAAGCAACAGTGACATTCAACAAGCCCCTGGAATATAAGTAACCTTTTTAAAGGATCACACTGATCACTTCCTGGCATGAAAGGGCTAGAAAAGATTCCTTAAAAAATTGTCTGCTTCAGGAACAATGGATAGAGCACCAGCCCTGAAGTCAAGAGGACCTGAGTTCAAAGTCAGCCTCAGACATCTAACACTTACTATCTATATGATTGTGGGCAAGTCACTTAACCCCAATTGCCTCATCAATAAATAAATAAATACACAAATAAATAAGCAATCATTGCCTGCTTCACCTATTCCTGGCCTGCTTACCATTGCAGGCAGAGATCTCATCCTGCTGTTAAAAAACAAAAATATGTACAAAAACTTTTGTGAAGATTATTCTACTAATCATCAATACATGGGGTGAATAATAAGCTCATGACAATGCAATTGCCATTTGCAGGAAAGTGCCACATCACTATCATCAATGTACATGCTATTTGATGAAGTCAAATAAAAATTTCATGAATACATAGAGATACTTATAACCAACATGTTTAAAGAGGATGGACTTGTAATTGTGGGTGACTTTAATGCCAGAGCAGGCACAAATTATCAGACATGACAGGAAGTTCTTAGAAACAATGGAGTCAGAAACAGCAATAGCAGGAGTCACTGACTATTGAAGACTTTTGTGTTTCATGATCTTGTCATCATCTACACTGCCTTCCACTTACCAAACTCACACCCTGACACAAACTCGCATTTAATAGACTATGCTATTTTGTAGAAAAGAGACAGGTGGGATGGGAAAATGAGGAAGATGCTATGTTATGTGTTTCAGAGTGCTGGACCAAACATAGACTTGCCCTATGCAAACTACATGGTCTCATTCAATAAAAGCAATGACTCCAAGGCAAGATGACTACCAGAAGTAATAATGTCAATAGATTAGAGAGAATATTTCACCCAGAGTGAAGAGTTTGTAATAAACTTGGAGGGAAAATTGTGGCTACACATGCTGCTACACAGTAGAGCAGAAAAGGAATGGGCAGCTTTCAGAGATTTGGGGTACAGCATTACATTTATTATTCTGGGTCAGAATACTCACAAATATTAAAACTGGTTTATCAAAAATGATAGGGAAATTCAGAAGCTGATAAATAGAAACAAGAACTCTACAGGGTTTCCCAGCAAAAAAAGTTCATCCATCTCTAAGAAGGCAGTTTTTAACTCCATCAAAAGTAAAGTGCAAACAAAGCTTAGAGAAATGCAGGATGCAGTAAGAAAGCAGATGAAATTCAGTTTTACACTAATAGTAACAATCCAAAGAGCTTTTTTGATGCCCTGAAGGCTATTTATGGATCAAAGACCTATCATGTATCTCAGCTAGTCAGCACTGAAAGAGTTATTGATTAATAATAAGGATGATCCTAAAGAGATGGGCTGAACACTTCCATAGGATTCTCTACAAACCATTATCAACCAATACAGAAGTCACTGATCATACACCTCAAGTTGAAGTTAGTCCCTCTCTAGCCAAACTTCCAAATAAAGAAGAGGTTTTAAATGCCATTAGGCTCCTTTCGTGTGGCGAAGTACCCAATGATGATTCTATTTCAGCTGAGATTTACAAGGTAGGGGGTCCACTATTCATACAAAAGCTAATGTGAATTTTCTAGGTTATATAGCAACAGGAGGTTATCCCACAGGAGTTCAAAGATGTCTCCATTGACCATTTCAATCAAGGAAAAGGGAAATGGTTGTTTTATGACAATCATAGGAAAGGGGATTTCTCTCTTAGTCATTGCAAGAAAGATTCTTGCCTGAGTCCTCGTTAGTAGTCTGATCTTTCACCTGAAAGATAGTCAGCTACCTGAGAGCCAGTGTGACTTTACAAAGAACCAAGGAATGGTTAATTTGGTGCTTGCTAACCAAAAACTCAAGGAGAAATTCCAGGAACAGAACAGAGGTTTGTATACAATGTTTGTCAATATGAGCAAGATTTTTGAAACTGTGAGTAGTGAGAGACTGGGAAAATCTGTGGCAATGCTTGATTGTTCAAAAAATTTCATTAGTATTGCACTTCAGTTTCCTGATGCATACTTACACAGGTTCTAGACAATGCACAATGCTCTCAAATTTCCCCAGTGATCAATGGAATGAAGTAAGACTGTGCTTGCTCCAATGCTTTTTAGCATGAAGTTTTCAGCAATGTTGTCAGATGCCTTCAATGAAGGCAAAAACAGCAGCAAGGTTGCTATTACACTGATGGTAATTTTTTTTTAATTTGGAAAGAATATAATCCATGACTAAAGTGAAGGAACAATTTGTGGGTAACTTTTTATTCACAAATGATTGTGCATTCGATGCAGCCTTTGAAGCTAAAATGTATCAGAGTATGGACCCATTCTGTACTTGATTGTGATCATTTTGTCCTGACAATTAACTCTGACAGGTTCTCTACCAGCCAGCACTACACTATTCATATGTGGAAACACTGGTTACAGCAATTGGAGAAATGTTGAATGCTGTGAATAAGCTTTCTTATATTCATTTTTCAGAGACATACACATAGATGATGAGGTTGACACATTAATTGCTAAAACTAGTTCAGAGTTTGGAAAGTTCCTAAGGAAAGTGTGGAAGAGAAGAGATATTAGATTGCCTACCAAACTGTAGGTTAACAGTCATATACTGACCTCATTTCTGTATGTCTCTGAAACCTGGACATTACCAGTGCTATGCCAGAAAACTAAGTTGCTTCCATTTCAATTGTCCTAGAAAGATTCTGAAGATAATATGAGACAAGATATTAGACTCTGAGGTTTTTTTTTCAGGCACAGTTCAATGGGTTTGCCACTCTGTTCAAATGCTAAATGTACATTTGCCTAAGAGTCTATTTTATGGAGAACTCAGAGAATGCAGGTCCTCAAATGGAGAGCAGAAGCAAAGCAAGAAGCAAAAAATTCTCAAGATCTCTCTGAAGAGCTTTGGAATCAGTTGTGAGACATGGCAGACACTGGCACAGAACTGCCCAGAGAACACCTCAAAAAAAAAGGTGCTATGTTCTAAGAGCAAAGCAAAATTGCAGTAGCTCAAAAGAAATGGGAGAATCACAAATTTAGGGACATCTCCATCCCAAATGTTCAAATGGACCATTTGCCCCTGATCTGTGGTAGAGCCTTCTGTGCTCAGATTGGTCTGACCAGTCACAATCAAACACACTATACTTTGACCCCAACAGAATTTGGGTCCTCTTCAAGAATGAAGGACATTACCACTATATGTACACATTTCCTTTCTTAATAAAATGTAAGCTCCTTGAAGTCTATTTCACTTTTTTTGTATTCCCTGTGGTTTGTAAAGTGCCTGATATCCAGTAATCACTTAATAAATACTTACTGATTGATTTCATAAAGAAAAATTGTGCTTTTGCCTATATTCTATGTGTGGTCCAACAACATTTTATGATATATTGAAGCATATCATTGAAACTCCATCCACTGATAAAACTCATCAGTTTATCTGATAGCACAATCTGAAAAAAGTACCTAGAATACTGAGGGTAAATAACTTGGTGACATAGCTACCACTTGTCAGAGGCAGGAATGAAGCACACCTTTCCCTAACACTAAGATCAGCCATCTGTCTACTAAGCAATGCTGCCTCCCTTTATCTTCTTTTATAACTCTGATTTTTTTCACTCTGAAAACTGAGTGAAACAAGACAGAAGACCATTTGGGGAATATAATTTCATTCTGGCAACTTTCAGCAAAAATCAGTTATACAATTCCCATTTACAGCCTAGTAACCAAGATACCAAGTAAAAAACATCACCTTTGACTTTGTATGTGAAATACAAACAAGTTAATTAAGTTTAAAAAATAGATTTTAAAAGCTATCTAGTATGGAGCTATGCAAGACAAGAAAATTCAAGTTTGCACATTCTGATCTCTAACTCTAACAGTTCAAAGGATTTAAATCCAAGGCAACAAAAATGTATTCTATAAAATAAATCTTCCCACATTTTTCTCTGTTTTTCATATCTAAACTCTCATTTAAAAACAACAAACTCTTAGTAGAGTTGTCTATCATCTGCATTCTTGTGTTCAATCTCTTTGTGACTCTTTGTAACACCATTTAAGGCTTTCTTAGCAAAGATACTCAAGTAGTTTTCTAATTCCTTCTCCAGCTCATTTTATAGATGGAGAAACTGAGGCAGACAGATTGGATAACTTGCCCAGAGTCAAACAACTAAGAAAAGTCTAAGGCTAGATTTGAACTTCTGACTCCAAAAGTCTTCCTGACTCCAAGCCTGGTGCTCTATACAATGCTCCCCTAGTTGCTAATAACTACCAGAAATAATAATAATAATTGATTTCAAGTAGCACTATCAAGTGGAAAGTTTAACCATACTCTGCTTGATACTAGAGGGCAGCACCAAGAGGGCTGAATAAAAATTGAAAAAATCAAATATAGTCTAGATGTAAATAAGAAAAAATAAATCTTTCTAAGAAGCAATCAGCTAAATATTAAAAGATTGTCTCTAAGGAAGGCATGTATTCTCTTCCCTATAAATCTTAAAATTAATCTAGGATGGCTTGTGGGGTATATTATAGAGAAGATGCTATATTTTTAGGTTTGAATTATACTGTATGACATGAGATTTCTTCCAAACAGACATTCCATGATTCCATAAAATCAAATCTAATCAAACTGGGGGTGAAATTCCCCATTCATGTATATGAAACATTAACTTTAGAATCCAAGTTTACCTATTTAAATAAATATTTTAAAAATATTTAAATAAATAAATAGTCTTTCAGGCTATTTATGCAAGAGGAAAATAATTAGCATAAAATGGAAGGTTTTGCAACTTTAAGATGATACTCATGACTTGAGGTCAGTAGAACACCTTCTTTAAGGTGTTTTCTCAATGGTAGTGATGGATTTACTTTTAGTTATAATCATCTTTTCCCCATTATCACTTTTGATTGATCAATCGAAAATAGTTATTAAAGTATAATGCATGATGATCCCCTGTGTGTAAGGAGTTCACAGATTAGTTGTACACAGAAAACAGGCTCATATTAAAAGAAAAATGAGCAATACAAGATAATAGATGGCAAATGCCAAATTTTAAAACATACAATTTGTAATATAGGAATTCAGAAAGAAGAAAACACCAGGGACAAAGGTTTTTATGGAAGAGGCAAGATTGAGAGGCTAAGAAAGATTTTGATAAGTGGAGAATAGCTCGAGTGAAGAGAGAAATTCAGGCAGACAATATTATAAATGTGATATCTGGGCTTAAGACCAGATTTCAGTCTCTTATAACTTCTGGATATTTATGCACTGATATATTTAATAGTTACTAAATACTTAGTTTTCTTGTTTTTACCATATGAAACTACCCATTACCTATAATTACATGCATATAGAAAAAGATTCAATATAATTTAAAGAATATAAATTTTAATATTCTCTTTGCTTATCTTTTCATTTGGACACAGTCCTTTTATCAGTCATATAACCTAATATTCAGCTTGCCCATTCACCACCCCATATGCTCCTGCACTGATATGGCAAATTCTATCTCTCTTTTAGTTGAAACTTTCTTTTTGACAAATTATTCACCAGTCATCCCACAACTATCAGAAATACTATTAAATTAAACCATTTATTGACAAAAGAATACAAAATTACTTTTATGTTTTAATCATAATAAAAGAGAGGGGAAAGGAAAATCCACTGTTTGTATGTATATTGTTATATACCTGAAATTTACATATCATATTAAGTAGGACTAGCATTCTGTTCCTATTTTGTAATTTTTAAAATTAAATGCAATATCTTAGATCAGAGTCATAATTAAGAATTTTTATCTAGAGGGAAAAATAAAAGAAATTGAGGAAAGAACAGAAATACAGTCATGCCAAAAGAGAGGGTACTGTGTCCCAGCCTTTTCCCCAATGAGAGTTTAAGAGAAAAGGCAGTTCCAGGAAAGCTGTGTCACAGCAAAGAATGACTGGCTATCTAGGGAGAGTACTACAGAAAAGCAACAACAACAACATGGCAAAATAGAGTTCCAGATCTGGAACTAGGAAACATAGGTTCAAATCCTGTCTTCAATACTACTAATATCATACTGATCTAGTTAACTTAAAATCTCTGGGCCTCAGTTTCCTAACATATAAAAGGAAGATTTTGAATACTGGAATCTATGTTTCCTAACATACATAAAAGGAAGATTTTGAACATTGGAATCTATGAATGTGGCTTCTCTAAAAAAAAAGGTTATTCAAATTATAATCATTTGTATGTAATGGAATATTAGTGTGCCATTAGAAATTGATGCAATGGATAGTTTCAAAGGAAACTGGGAAGTCCTTTAAGAATTAAAAGAGAATGAATTAAGCAGAACTTGGGAAATAATTTATAAAATTATATCAAACTTACAGAAAAAAATTAAATTAAAAATTAAATTAAAATCCTATATCTATAGGATATAGATCAATAAAATAATAAACAACAAGTTCAAAAGACAACATTAAACATGCTACTTATATGCCATAAATGTGACAAATTAAATATACAGAAAGAGGTACATTGTCATATATGGTCCATGTAGGAATTTAATTTTCTTGACTATGCAAGTTTATAAAGAAAGTTTTCTCTTTTTTTCTTCTTTCTTCCCCCTTCTCCCCAATTTACTTAATAGTGGAGGAGCTCAGAGGGAGGCATACATTACAAATGCTTGTTTTAAAAAAAAAGGTTTTTGTAGGTTTTTTTAAATAAATGAAGTGGACGAAATAGAATTCTCTAATGTCCCATCTAGTTCTAATACTATAAACTTATGACAAGGATGGGAACAATTTTGCTATGGGGAAGAACACCCTCCCCCAGATGCCAGAGTTCTAGGGCGAGGTCCCATCTGCTCTGTACCAATTATAACTGTGCCAGATTCTATTTCTATGCCATGAATTTCTTTCAGTACTTTGGCAGTAGTTGGAAGATATCCAAGTTAGACTTCACAATGAAATTGCCTCTAGAGTAAACCACATTATGGTGAGAATCTAGTTTTCTGGGCACCTATCCCAGCGCTGTCGTGGAGGATCAATGGGAATGAGTATACACATAAAAATAGCTTAGACACTATGGAATGAAACTCACTTGCTTATTCCTTTTATGATTGTTCTGTCTTGATTTCTTATCTCCTGTTCCTGTTGATCCTTAGGTCCCTCTTAATGGCCATTTTGACTCAATTTCCTATTCCCCCACCAGACAGATCTCCAGAAAGATAGCATATTTGTTTGGCTAATATTCTCCAGACCACTCCATGACCCTAGTGTCATTATTTCAGTATACTGGTCCATAACATCAATAATTTCTTTATAAAAACCAAAAATTTTACAAAAATGTTTGTAATAAACATCCCTCAGTCTCCTATATAACAAATGAATTATTTGTCCTGAAGTTATGACATAAGGATTTAAAGGCAGAAACACTGGAAAAATATCAGACTGCTTAGTTTTCTTTTCCAACTGATGAAAAGCAAATATAATTTTATACCTTTTATCATCACTAAAATTGACTTTACTAAAAAGAAAGAAGACAAAAATAAAGTTTCTTGAGTGAGGTCAAGTGTTTTAAATGGTGTTTCATGAAAGGCTGACCCTTCCAAGATGAATGGCAGAAAACCCCTCAGACATATATATATTTTTAAATTACAGGAAGCCATCCTGTGAGAATCTTTTCTAATGTATTTTTATAAGTATTATAGCACTAATCATTATGTGCCAAGTAGTTGACAAGAGAATCATTCTACTTTCAGCATTTTACCGAATAAAAAATGGAAGGAGCAAGAGGTGGAATAAGAGCATAAAGTTAAGCAAGAGAGGAAGAATTACATTTGAGAATTTCTGCCTTCTGTTTCCTGTTAAAGCTAACTACCCTTATAGATTACTAAAACTTCTTGGTTCTGAATCTCAGGTGTTCATATTTGGCAGAATTAACAGGAAAAGAGATGCTTAAAAAAGTCCTCTGACTTAGAAACTCTGACAGTTTGTTCAATGGAAATATTGCCCTTCTTATAAAGACAAATGATAGCTGCAACAGCACCTTGTGATGAAAAATCAACCTCCTGCAATAAGAATTATCCACTCAATCATGAACTAAATGATTTTTCCTGATAAATGCTTTTAATATATTGTCAGGAGGTAAAATAGTATAAAAGGAGGTCATTGGATTTAGAGTTAGAAGATTTGGGTTCAACTATGGGTTATGGCATTTACTATCTCTGGGATTTGGGGCAAGGAACTATGCCTCAAATACTTCTCCCCCCCCCAAAAAAAAAAGAGTCAGGAAGAACCTAGTTCCTAATCCTGTCTCAGGTACTTCCTAAATTCTTTGACCTTGAGCAAACTGCAATCTCTCTGTTTTAACTTCCTTGTTCTCCAAATTGAGGCTAATAGGAATACAAAAAGTGGTTTGCAAACCTTAATACCTTGCATAAATAATAGTTGTTATTGTCATTATTATTAATATTATTATGTGATGATGATCAAGAAGATTCATTCTAACTTTAAATTGATGATCCAATAATTTTAATGCTCAAACTATACAGGAACATTGAAAAGTTTTCTTCTTTATTTTATTTTTTTGCTGAGGCAATTTGGGTTAAGTGACTTGCCCAAGGTCACACAGCTAGGAAGTGTTAAGTGTCTGAGACCACATTTGAACTCAGGTCTTCCTGACTTCAGGGCTGGTACTCTATCCACTGTGCCATCTAGCTGTACTGAATTTTTATGGGGTCAATATATATTTTTTATACATTTTAAGCTTGGAACTAACTGAATCTATTTTCCATGCCCAGAGGAATGGACTCTAAATTCTAATTCAGGGTGCATTGTTTATTCTGTGGCTCTGGAAAACTTTTTTCTGTTGATATTTCGAATTTCAAATATTGAAGGTAGAATGTTGAAAGAGTATTGAACAGGAAGCCAGGAAATTTTTGCTCTTATTTTATCTTGCATAAGTCATTTTATCTCTGGTTTCATTTTGCTTGTTTCTAAATTGGGATGTTGGATTTTATTATTTCTAATGTTTATTTCAGCTTCAAGATGAGTATCAAGTAGAGAATAGTAATGATTACTGTTACCAAATGTGAGAGAATTCTCATAAATTCTCACCAAATGAGTGGGAATGAACTTTTTTGAGATTCTTAAACTAATGACAATGATCATTCAATTATTTCTAGCTAATGTTATAGGAATTTTTTTTTCTAGGTGAGATAATCTATTGAAATTGAGTACTGATCTGGAAATGATTTTTCTTATAGTGAAGGGAAAAAGGAACAAATATTAAGCTTAAGACAATCTACAGATATTATTGTATTTAATACTCACAAAAATCTTATGAGCTAGGTTCTTTTTTACATTCCTATAGGCAAAGCTAAGTCCCCAATACAAAGTTGTATGAATGCTTAAAGACAAAGACATCTTTATTTGAAGTACATTGATAAACTGTCCCCTAAATCATTTGAAGAAGTGACTACATGGAGATGAATATTGGTGATGAATTTTTGAAATGATGAACTAGTATTCCAAACAAAATAGCACTATACTTTTTAGGTCCAATTTTAAGTTTGTTAAATGCTTTCTCAAAGCTTTGATCTCATCTGGATCATCAATGCCATATATCTCATGCTATCGGGATTCACCAAGTTCTTAATGTAAGTGCAATTTAAAACTGGTTCTTCTACCATAACCTCAGCTTCTCTTTCCCATTACACTATTTTTTAAGCTGAATCTCCCATTGCTTTTCTGCCTCAGAATAATCAATGGGTTCACCAGACTCTCTAGTAAGTTATCCTTTCATTAGAATTAGAAACAGCAAAGGATTGCAGCTACCCCTTGGGGTCAAAAAGGTCTGGAATAGATGACACTGTATTTTAATAAAGTTGTAATAAATTTTACCCTAAAGAAATAATGCCCCTGAAAGTACTTTAAAGGCACAACTTGACCAAGAAGAAACTTAAGCTGTTGCCCTGGGCTCTGGCTTGACATTAATGCTCACTTTTCTGCTGTTTCTATAGTTAAGTTTTACTCAAAATTTAGAGAATTATCTTGGTAAGCTGAAATGAAAATTGTGACCAGAATTAAGCCCTAAGGGTCTACACAGGCAAACATTCAAAATGGTTGATGAAAACCAGAAAATCAGAAATAAAGATTTAGAAATGCCAAAAGAATATATATTAGACACGATTATTTATTGCAAATTCCCTTTCAAATTCTCTCTTCTCAATATTATTTATCTTCCTAAAAACAAATCCTTGTTTTCAGTCACCATGCTAAACTAGAAATGACTATCAGTACCTACCACAGTGCCTCTTGCTAAACAAGAACTTAATAAGTAATTAGATTGAACAATATGTAATTATGATGATCAAGTCCGATGCCAAAAAAGACAAGAAAAATATTTCCTTGTTTGGAGAGACATAGAATGATGGTCATAAAATATTTTATATTACAATGACAATAATAATAATAATATATAACATTTATATAGGTTTATCAAATGATTTACATCTGTCATATATATGATCTTTATAACAACATAATGAGGTAATTACTATTATTATTCCTATTTTATAAATGACAACACTGGTTGATATATTGGCTAAAATTTTTCTTTTTTTCACTTTCAATTTTTTGTTGTAAAGAAAAATTTAATAAGGGAGGACTATATTTGAAAAATCTAAGCAATGTAAAAAGAAGAGATATCAATTTTTTTTCAAAACTTGTTGGATTAAATTGTCACTTCCCATTTTCTTTCCCCAACTGTCAAATCCCCTATGTTCTTACTTAACTAAAAATTCTTTCCCCTACCTTCAGATAGAGTTAAATACTGGAAAACTCACTCTATGCACAGAGGATTTTGCTTGCATGAATAAAGGATTTTGCTTTCCTTGAGAAAGGAAGGGAGGTAAACAGGAAATACTTAGCACTCTACCTGCATCTAATATTAGAGAATTGGTGATCAGAAATGAAGATGAATAAAATTAATAATTACATAGAGTTTAAATAGGCCATTCCTTTAGGAAGCATAATCTTTTCTGACTTTAGTGTTGCAGAGCCTAGGTTTAAATATCAAATCAGGTATTCAACTACCTGTATGACCTCTGGAAAGTCACTTAGCCTTTGTTTTCTCATCTATAAAATGAAGCAATTGGACTAGATGAACTCTAAGACCCTTTCCAGTTCAAAATCTGTGTTAGTGTGTTCTGACATGATAGTTTTTGACAGTACAATGATGAATAGAAGGAAGGCATTTATTGTTCAAAAGGACTTTCAAAAAAAAAAATTAACTCTGGCATTTAAGGTACCCAAGGAGTGTGGACAAATTGAGAAATTCAAAGCCATAGAAAATATAGGACATTCTTTAAGAGGCAGCTAGATGGTACAGTAGTGGTATAGGATTCAAAATAAGGAAGATTTGAGTTCAATCTGAGTTCAAACATTCATTAGCTATTTGACCTTGGACAAGACACAACCTCTCTTTTCCTCACTTTACCCCAAAAGTAAAATGAAGTGAATAATATCTTGTTGGCTGAATACAATGAGATATTTGTCAGCTTTTGCATATCTTAAAACATAATACAAATACTTGTTATTATTATTAAAACTAGCAGTACTGATAGTATTGTTATCTGGTCACTGCTAAGGGAACCCACTGGCTCCCAAAGTGCATTCCACTTTTTTGGATTGCTCTAATTATTAGGAGATAGATTGATCAATTGACTGATTTTTACATCATGTTTAAATCTTCTTCTTTGCAACTTTCACCCTTTGCCCCTAGTTTAGTGGGGAAAACTACAGATTTAGTTAGTCTAGGTTTGAATCAGAAATTTGCTATTTAATACTGTATGATTCTTTTCTTCCAACACTCCTGAGTTGCCTTTACTGATACATATCATGCCCCAAGGATCTTCTGTGGATAGTTTTCCTTCTCCTCCTTCTTCTTCTCCTTCTTTCTTCTTTCTTTTTCTCTTTCTAATTCTTTATTCTTTTAATTCTAATTCTTACGCTTTCTTCTTCTAATTCTAATTCTTATACTTTCTGCTAATTCTAATTCTTCTTATTTCTCTCTTTCTCCCCAACCCCCATGGATTTGATTATTATCCTTATGCAGATGAATCATATATCCAGTCTGAGTCTTTCACTAAAACTTTAATACCACAGCATCAGATTTCTAGATGTTTTAGAAGTATCTCATATTCTATATATCCAAAACAGAAAAACATTATCTTTTTTCCAAAAACCCACCCTCTTTCAAACTTCTCTTTCTATCAAAAGCAAGACCAGTTTTCCAATCATGACATCATTCCTTAACTTTCCACTCTTTCTTATACCATATATCTAATAATTTGACCATTTTTATGCATGTCTCACATCTAATTCCTTACTATGCATATAGTTTTAACTTAGTTTAGTCTTTTAGTCCTTTACCTAGATAGAGTATTTCAAGTCTCCTAATTAGTTCCTCTGTGTCAAGTATTTCTCATTTCCACTCAATCCTTCACACAATAGTTATTGTCCTTAACTACATGTCTCACCATGGCACTCACCTCCAACAGCTCCCTATGCCTATAGGCTAAAATATAATTTCTTTTCTTTAGCTGTTAAAGCCTAGCACAACCTATCCCAAAAACATATTCTGTTTTTGCTGTATGTTACTCCCCTTCCAACAATCTGAATTAGTCACACTGACCTTCAAAAATAACCCCTAGAAACCTTGAGGGGAAGATATAGCTAATCTTAATCTGGGGGACCCAGTTCATCAGTGTGAGGAAAAATTGGGAGAATCCCCAGAGTTTATAAAAGGCTACATTTATGTGGCATAATCTCAAACTGTGACTACTAGCTAGCCTAGAGAGGTAAAGTATTAATACATACACACACACACACACACACACACACACACACACACATTCCATAATGACTTAAAAGAAGGGAATTCACATAAAAAAAATCTGTGTTAAATTTTGAATGAGAGAACTGAAATTCCTCTTTATGACTCACACACTGCACTGGCTAAAAAGAGGAAATTTCATAAACAGAAGATCTAGATTATATTTTGGATCATAGAAAAACACAGAAAGCTCCCTTTTGACAACATTAGTGAATAAGAAACTAATCTTTTCCCTAGCCAATTGTATACACTGCCACATCCCCCGTCCCTCAATCCCACACATCCTCCTAACCCATTGCTGAGTTGCCTTAAATGAATGGACAAAGCATGCATTAAGAAACTTATTTAATATAGGTTGTTTAACCTATATCAGATTACTTACTTTCTTAGGAAAGGGGGGAGTGGAGAGAGAGGAAGAAAATTGGGAGCACAAGGTTTTACAAACGTGAATGTAGAAAACTCTGCTTGTATGTATTTGGAAAAATAAAATTTAGGAAAAAAATCCAAAATAAAACATTAGATTTTTTTAAAAAAGGAAGAAATTATTATATGCAAAGGACTTAAGACAGACAAAAGTAAGACAGTTGCTGATCTCAAATTGTGCTCTCACTTCACTTTACAGATGAAAAAAATGAGGCAAAAATAGTTAAGTGCCTTGCTCAGAGTCATACAGTTAGTAAATGTCTAAGGCCAGGTTTGAACTCACAAAGATGAATCTTACTAACTACAGGATGGGTGTTCCATCCATTTCTTACCTAGCTGCTAATTATTCATCAAGTATTTACTATGTGCTGGACACTGTATTAAGCACTGGGGATAACAAGAAAAGCAAAATGAACATAAAAATAACAGTTTCTGCCTTGTAGAAGCTTACTATCTAATGGGGAAAAAACAAGTAAATAACTATGCATAAATGATATAAATAACAGAGATGGAAAAATCATCTCAAAGTGTAAGGCAATAATATCTGGCAGG
Source organism: Myrmecobius fasciatus (assembly GCA_023553655.1). NCBI lineage: Eukaryota > Metazoa > Chordata > Mammalia > Dasyuromorphia > Myrmecobiidae > Myrmecobius > Myrmecobius fasciatus. The sequence goes on along the minus strand of JAJPUD010005949.1, from coordinate 62,055 downwards.
AACAGGGAATTGCTCAGTGAAATCTCCTAGACTTCTCCTTACATCTTCCTCAAAAGGATGAGCTTCTGGTCTGTGGCTTCTATTATCATTTACAATCTGATCTCCTTAGAGACTAAACCTCTTTAGCTTATTGGTATGTCAGCTCATAAGGGAACATGTTAAAGCACATCAAATAGCCACATGATGAGGATGCATTTTCCCAACAACCACAACAGCACTACCCTGGTAGCCTTAGGGATCCTTCCATCATTTATTCTTTGCCACAATTATTAAAAGATAAGAAAAAATATATAGAAATCATTCAAAACAGAGGAAAGAAAAGCTGGAAGTTATGTCATTCTACTCCAAGAGTCATTTCAGGACAAAGTAATTTAATGTGAAGTTTAATGTAAGGAGAAGAGAACTTCATGATGAAAATAAAAAACTAGGTCATTAACCATCCAAAGAAGGGTTAATTGAGTGTTGCAATGTAAAATCTCCATGTGCAATGGATTTACCTAAATATCATATTTATGCTAATGATATACATTATGCTTTATTTCTGCTTAGAGGTGAGTTTGCAGTTTGGTTAGCTGCCAACAAATTCTTAGGTTTGAGGGCAACATTGTAAAATTCCAAGGACACACTTGCTATCACATCAGATGCACTTGAGTACTCAGTATATATTCAAGTTCAAAATAAGGACATAATCTGGCAGTTTTCATAGGGCCACGTTTCCAGTTTGCTTTAGTCTAATTTGCATTCAAATAGCATTTGATCATAAGAAAAGGGGATGGAGCTTGTTGTCCAAAAACCTTGGCATTCTAGTCCCAGATCTGCTACTCACCAACTGAATGGCCTTTGGAAAGAAATAGCCCCTTTCTAGACCTCAGTTTATTCACCTAATAAAGAAACTGTTAGCTTATTTTTGAAGTCTGATATATATCAAAAATTCTAATGTTACTTATCTACATGAAGCTAAAGAATGCATTAAAGCAAAGAAAAATATAACCAATCCATCAGACAGCAGTCATAAGTGCCTTGGGTTGTTGCTTTGGAAATGGCAATTCAAAAAAGAACTCTGCTTGGAAACATGTGCTGTCTTGAAAAAGTAAAGTTGAAAAAATTGTTTTCTCTCCTTAGAAACCCCAAACCATATCAATATGCAAAGAATTAGTCTTTCACAAAGTGTTTTCCTATAGGTGTGACCTATTTATCTTTAATGATGGACTTTGATAGTTTTACTTTTATTTCTCTTTCTAAAACTGAGGATAACAGTCATATAAAATGAAAATGTTGCTATAATAAGTGGCTGGTTTTTGTGATTTGAAAAAGAATAAAAAAGATTTGGCTATGTAATTTTACATGATAAATGACTACTTTGCTTTTCATGTGTGATAGACACAGTATGAAACAACTTTTCTAGTCATTAGATGAATCCAAGAGTTTTCTCTTATTTAAAAAAAATTGTTGTCCTCAAAATATATGAAAACTTACATAAAGTATCATGAATTTTCATCACTGCAAAAACACAGTTAATGACAAGAAAAAAGCTTGCTACCACAGCTTCCCTGAGGGCTTGAAAAGCACAATAGGAGTCAAAATTCCTGGTTTCTGACTATATCATACACAGCCATGTAATCCATCTGAATGAGGATGTTGTTTTCAGCTGCTTTAGGCAAGGTTGTGCTACAAGTGAAAATAAGGTTAATAGAGAATGTCAGGCTTCTAAAAAGACTATGTAAAACACAAGAAGAAAGAAATAGCCAGACCTAAAGAAATCAATAAAACAGGATATAATAAAAAGTCTAATTTTTTTTCCTTTTCTTTTTTTTCTTACCTTTTATTTCTTTTTGTTTTTTCCTCTTTTCTATTCTTTTCCTTTCTTTCTTTCCTTCTTCCTACTTCCTTTTTTTTGGATTAGATTGATGATTTTCTTAATGTAGGATATTCCCTTTATCAGGATAGAACAGCAGTTGCTTGGAAACTTATAGACTTAAACTTATAGGTTGTGGCTTACAAATTATGAAGATGACTGTCTCTCCATTATGTCATAAAAAGATAGTAATAATGATAGTTGAAATCAATATTACTAATTAACTCATATGTATGTAATGCTTTAAGAGGCAGTGTAGAATAAAAAACAGAATAAAGGGCCAGCCTTAGAATTAGCTAAATCTAAATTCAAGTCTCATCTCTGAAACATACTACCTCTGTGATCCCAGGCAACCTTTCAGTGCCCCCACACAATAAATCAATAAACATTTAGCAATTATTACATGTTAGACATCATTCTAGGTACTGGGACTAAAGTTACAAAGAATAAAAGTCTTTATTTTCAAGACTATAGGTTAGATCTGTCTCTAATATGCATTAATGAAGGAAGCCCTCTAGACCAGGAGTTCCCTATGTTAATGAAATCATAGCCATTATCTGTATTTAGATAGAAAGATATATATGTGTGTATGTGTATATATAAATATATATGTGTGTATATGCATGAATACACATATATAATGTTTTATGGTTACAAAAATTTTATATAGATCATATATATATAAATATGTCATTATCTATATCTGTACATACATTTGTTTATATATAAGGCATAGGGGTGTGTATATGTATGTATATATACATATACATATATATATACACATATATATATAATCTCACTTGTTCCTCACAACGTCTAATTCACATATGTATTTAAGATATTATCATTTATTCCAATTTTGTAGATAAATAAAAATATTGAAAAGTAATGTAACTTGCCCAGAGTCATATAATAAGTCACAGAAACAAGATTCCAACCTAAATCTTCAAATTGTGAATACAATATTCCTTCCACTACATCATAAAGTCTCAAATAAGTCATTGAAGTACATTGAATTACATTGGATAATAACATACATTGTTTATACATGCTTATATATTATTATTTATAAATGTATTATATATTTACATCTATACACAAATGCATGCTACAGAATGAATTCTAGAAAATTTAACTCTTTTTATATACATAAGAGAAGAGTATAAAAAGAAATGTATAAATTATTTGGATAAAGGAAAATAATTACATTCATGAACTCATTCAATAAATAACATGTATATGATAACTTAAGGTTTGCAAATCACTGTGCATATTATTTCATTTGATAAACTTCATAACACTTAACCTTTAAAAATATTTTAAATTATACAATGTCCTATGCAACAATCACTTGCTTTACACTATTTGGCAATGAGCTCAAAAGATTTTGGTATTTCATTCTTTACCATTAAATCATATTTTGATCACAATGAATATAGTGCATACTTACAACAAATAGATTATTTTGAATCTATCCTTGATTATAGCCCATAGATTTTCAGTGAGTTTTAAATCAGTCACGTTCCTAAGCCATTACAGAATGTTTTTCTCTATCTCTTGCATAAATTTACTAATTTCTCATGATGCGTGGCATGATCATCAGTATTCTCTCTCCATCTGGGAAACTATAATATTTTTAAAATTTACCTTCTCATTATATCAATATATTATCAGAGTTCTGCATTTCCTCAATGAGGACAAGATTTTCAAATCCATTAGAACTGAAACAATAATAACAACAAATGAAAACAACAAAAAGCAACAACAACCAAATACATTTGTCAATGTTTTAGTTTGGCAAAGATACCCAAATTTCAGTTATTTGGTCTTTAGATGATAGTTTTGGTATAGTATTGAGTGAAAAATTATTATTATATGTAATCATATATGTAAAATAAAAATTACATTTTTCCAGTCTTTAGTACTTTAATCTTTCTGTTGTCTTGCCTATGAAAACTGATTTTTTCACCATACTTATTTACTTCAATTCATATGTGTAATTGAATATGTGTAATAATAATAACTTCTTGATTGATCAATTAATTAATAGAACAAGGGGACTGATATTAAAGTAAGAAATACTAAAAGAATCAAAGACAACCAAAGGATGACATATTATGTATTAGGGCTCATATGATGACGGACTGTTAGAGTCGTAATGGAGTTGACCAACATTTAATTGGGCCCTCTCATTTTTTTTTATTTTAAAATTTTATTGATGCTTTTTTATTTCTATAGCACAGTCATTTCCAGGTATAATGAAATAAATATATGAAACCAAGAAAAAGTGACACCAAAAATCAAGGAAATATTGAAAGAAACACTAAAAATTTATAAGAATTGAGGGGAAAAAACCCAGACAAAATGAAAACAAGTTTTGTTTGAGGAAAATTAGTTACCTTCTGAAAGCATTTCCTAATTATGAGTAAAACATATGACCTGTTGTCATGGTAGATGTGTGTTGACACTGATACAGACGTTTCAATAAAATAAAATGCTTTAAGTTTTAAGGTGAAATTACATGTAGTCTAGAAAAAACCAGTTTCACAAACCTTTCAAGATTCTCAGTTGTATGCTGACACTTCTTTAATTTATATTAAGATAACTGTCCCAAAGTGGAATGGAATGCTGGGGAAATTAATGAACTCTTCATTCCTACAGGTCTTCAAATGATTTTCATTATTTTTATTTACATTGATATATTTCATTTTTACCCCATTTCTAAATATATCTCTATCATCTCCCTATACAAATAGCCATTCATTGCCTTTGATTTCTGTTTTATAAAAGAAAATTAATAGTTAGCTAAAGTTGGGAGAAAGAAAGGAGTTCAACAAAATCTTGAGTGAATCAAAAGATACTGCCAATTTGGGTTACATTTCATATTCATTGCCCCCCACAGGCACACACACCCCGCCTTTGCATCTTTTCTTTAAAATTTTTATTTTTTAAATTCCTTATGCTACTTTCAAAACTGTCTTCCACCACTTTATTCCGTGCCTTTATTAAAGTATTTCAATGACTCTCTTTTTGTTGGAATCACTATTGCTAACAATCCCCACACCCAAAACAAATCTATATTTAAAAATTGAGAGAAAAAGAAAAAAAACTTTATCAAAATAAATATATTTAAACAAAAACTTCATCTCTGGGAAAACTCTATTTCTGCAAAATTCTCCAATGACTGAATCATATCTTCATCATTTCTCTACCAGAAAGTGTGTTCGATCCTCCTTAGTTCATTTCATCATAGATCCTCAAGAAACCTTGCATTGATCAGAATTTTTAAATTCTTTTAAATGTTTCTTCTAATTTTATAGATTGCAGTACTCAGAAAAAATATATTCTCCTAGCTCTGCTTACAACACTCTGCATTCTCCAAGTCCCTTTCATCATTTCTCATGACACAATAATATTCTATCACATTCCTATGACATAGTTTATTCAGATTTTTCCTTATTGGCTAAGACAAACTATGTCACTTGCCTGTTCATCATTTCTTAGAGCACATTATTCTTTTAAAATAATACACTACAACTTGTTCAGCAATTCCACAATTGATAAGCATTCCCTCAATGTCCAGTGTTTTGCCATCACAGAAAATTATTATAAATGCTTTTGTGCATGAAGATCTTTTCCCTTTTTCTTTGATCTTTTTGGGGTACAAGTCTAAGAATGGTAGTGCTGATTCAAAGGGTATAAACAGTCTTTTAGCCCTTCAGATATAATTCTAAATTATTCTCCAAAATGGTTGGGTCAATTCACAACCTCACCAACAATGCATTACTGTTCCCTTTTCCCCCACATCCTCTCCAACATTTGCATTTTCTTTTTCTGTTTTGTCAATCTCATAGGTGTGAAGTGGTACCTTAGAGTTAATTTAATTTGCATTTCTACAATCAATAGTGATTTAGAACATTTTAAAATATGACTAGAGATAGCTTTGATTTCTTTTAAAAATTGCCTATTCATATCCATTAACCATTTATCAAATGGGGAATAACTTGGATTATTATAAATATCTCAGTATATTTGAGAAATGAGACTTATAGTAGAGAAATAGTTGTGAAATTCTCCTCCTGTTTGCTACTTTCCTTCTAATCTTAGCTGCATTGGTTTTGTTTGTCAATTTTTAAAAATTTGATGTAATCAAAATTGTTCACTTTATATCCCATCAGGCTCTCTCCTTTAGTCATAAGTTCTTCCCTTATCCACAAAAATGACAAATAAAATATTACATGTCCCCCTAATTTGCTCATATTACCCTTTATATCTAAATCATATGCCCATTTTGAGCTTATCTTGTTATATAGTATAAGGTGTTGGCCTATATCTAATTTCCATCTGCTTTCCAATTCTTCCACCAGTTTTTGTCAAATACTGACTTCTTGTCCCGAAAATCTTTAATCTTTGGGTTTGTCAAACCCCAGATGATTGGGATCATTTACTGGGATAATCATAATCCATACTGATCCCCCAATCTATTTCTGAGACAGTAACATATTGTTTTGAAGATAAGCATTTTGTAATGTATTTTAAGATCTGATATTGCTAAACCACCTTCCTTCACATTTTTCCCTTTGAATCCTTTTGATGTGCTTGATCATTTTTTTTCTTCCAGATGATTTTTATTTATTTATTTATTATTCTTTTTCCTAGCTCTATAAAATAAAATTTTGGTCATTTGACTTGTATGGTACTGAATAAGTAAACTGATTTAAGTAGAATTGTTATTTTATTATTTGTCTCAGTTTCTCCATGATCAATTAATATTTCCCCAAATATTTATAACTAACTTTATTTGTCTGAAAAGTGTTTTGTGATTGTGTTCATAGAGCCCATAAATTGGTTAGCAGATAGAAACCAAAACCTCACTTTTGAGCATATATTCTTCATAATGCCAGTAAAACATACAATGAAGCTCTGGATATTAGCTTCAAGTAAATATTCTTCCTTATTGCCAATAATTACCATATTTTTACGAATAGATATATTAATATTCTACATTTACCAATGTAATTATATGCCTAATTCTGAGGTCAACTTCTACTCTTCTCATAATTCATATGAAATTCAATTTGCAGAAAACTTTAAAAAAGAAAACTTTTAGAAATTTCTTTTAGAAATTTTAACAACTGTTAAGTGTAAAAAATGTATTTCCCTGAGGAGATATATAGCAAGATATATACCAAACTCTCTCAACATTCTCCTACAAAGAACTTTAAAATAATATTTCAAATTGAATTTTGGAATGGCAAAGCCAAGAAAAAAGAGAGAGTAAGACATTTTTCAAACCTAAGACAACTAGAGAAGTCTGTGACACTAAAGTGGACATCAGTCCAGAGCACATGCACCTTAGCACCAGCAACAAACCCTGGAGGTGGAAGCCATAAGAAACAACAGAAGCAGCAGTTTCAGGAACACTCAACCCAGAGACTTTAAAGTGATCTGTTAAATAGTCAAAGAGATTACAAGGAAACTTTTACTGGCACTGAATAAAGCTGACATTGATTGGCATCTATATTAATCATACTGAGTTCTGGATCACAGTTTCAGGATAGAGGGGGGCACTTATGATCAGTCAAAAGAGAACAGGGACTCTGATCACAATTCTAAGGCAGAGAGAAGCCCTAGCACTTGTAGCTTTAGGGGACCAGAGATCTTTTTTTTTAAGACCAGAGTACAATCCAGGAGAGCAGTAACCATAACTCTTCCAAGATCACACTACCTTAGAAGCTACAAAATTTGCACACCCAAAACATGTTCTGAAGAGAGCTGAAAAAAAATTTTTTAAACCCACCTGAAACTCTAGATAGTGAATTCCCATCCCCAGGTGAACAGGAAAAACATTGAAATAAACCTCAAAGTCAAGATACAGACTGGAAAATTAAGTAAACCAATAACAACAACAAAATAAAAAGCTAGTACAGTAGCAGGGAAGACTAAGACAAACTCAGAAGAAGACAATATGAAAATTGCTATCAAAAACATTTTCAAAGAAAAGTGCATAATTAGACCCAAGACCAACAAGAAAGTTGGAAGAGGAAAAGAAAGAGATAAAGAGTGATAGAAGAAAAAATCATAAAAGAAATTAGAGCAATGCAAGAAAATTATGAAAAGAAATACAAAAATACTGAAGAAAATAACACCTTGAAAACAGAATTGCCTAATGGTAAAAGAGGTATAAAAATTCAATGAAGAAAGTAACTCACTAAAAATTAGAACTGTGAAAGTGGAAGCTAATGACTCCAGGAGATCTCAAGAAACAATCAAAGTCAAAACAATGAAAAACAGAAGGAAAATGTGAAACATCTCATTTGAAAAACAACTGACCTAGAAAATAGATTCAAGAAATGATTTAAGAATTGTTGTACTACCTCAAAGCAATTATCAGAGAAATTGCCTAGATATTTCAAGAAGTTATCAAAGATAACTGTTCATATCTTAGCATCCGAGGGTAAATAGAAATTAAAAGGCCACTGATAACTTTCTGAAAGAGATTCTAAATGAAAATTCCCAAGAATAGCATAGCCAAATTCTAAAGCTCCCAGTTCAAGAAGAAAATGCCTCAAGCAGCCAGAAAGAAACAATTTAAATATTATGCAGCCACAGTCAGGATCACACAACATTTAGCAGCTTCCATGTTAAAGGATCTAAGTCTTGGGATATGATATTCTGGAAAGCAAACGAGCTAAAATTAAAACCAAAAATATTACTTATCCCTAAACTAACTACAATCCTTCAGGCAAAAATAGATAGATACTTAAAGAAATAGAGAATTTTTAAGCATTTAAGCTAAATATAAAATTTACCATTTAAACATGGTACTCAAGAGAAACATAAAAAGGAAAACATGGAAAAGAAATCATGGGACTAAATAAAGTCAAACTGTTTAATTCCTATTTAGGAAGATATTAAATTTAATTCCTAAAAACTCTATCATCATTAGGGCAGTTAGAAGCAATTTACATAGACAGCAGACAGGTGTGAGTTGATTATGTTGGGATGATCTTATGAAAAAAATGAAATGTTGAGAAGAAAGAGATAAAAAAGTTAGATTATAGAAGATAGATTTAGATCAAACAATCATTCCTTAATTAATAAATTGTATAGAGATATGAATAGTCAGTTTTTAAAAGACATTAAAGCTATAGTCATATAAAAGATAATAAATGTGAGTAAAATGGAAGATAAATAAATATTGATAGAAGAAATGAAAATTAAGACAACTTTGAAACACTACTTCACATCTATCAAAAATGACAAATGGGAAGGAATGCGGAGATATGAATATACTAATAAACTGCCAGTGGAATTGTGAACTGGTCCACTGATTCTAGAGAATTAAGAATTTTTAATTATGCCTAAAGAATTGGAACAGGTAGATGGTGTAGTGGATAGAATGCTGGCCCTGAAGTTAAGAGAACCTGAGTTCAAATCCAACCTCAAACACTTAGCACTTCTTCCTAGCTGTGTGACTCTGGACAAGTCACTTAACTCCAATTGCCTCAGGAAAAAAATTAAATTTAAAAAAAGGATTATAAAATTTTGACCATTTGACCCAGCAATGCCATTATTAAGTTTGTACCAAAAATAAATCAAAGAAAAGACCTACTTGCAAAAGTATTTATAGTAGCTCTTTTCTCTGAAATTAATGAGATGCCCATCAACTAGGGAATGGCTGACTGAACAAGTTATAGTATATTATTTTAACGAAGTACTAAAAAAAATTCAAGAGGGGGTTAGTTTCTGAAAAATTTTGGAAGACACATGTGAATTAAGGCAGAGTGAAGTGAGCAGAACTAAGAGATCCTTGTGCACAATAACAGCAACTGTGATAGATTTAGCTACTCTGATAAATACAATAATAATTCATGAAAATTCCAAAGAATTCATGATGAAAATTGCTATCTCCAGATAAAAAACAGATGAATTCTGATTGTAAATTGAAGTATAGTTTTCAAACTTTATTTTTTAACTGCTTTCTGCAATGTGGCTAATATGGAAATGTTTTTCATGATGATGTGTATAATTGATATATTGCTCATCTCTCAGTAAGTAAAGGAAGGACTTAAGGGAGGAAGAGAATTTGGAACTCATTTTTTAAAAAGCATTAAAATAATTTTTTAAAAGAGAATTGTAGCTTCTTTGAGCTAGTACTATTCAAACCAGGACTAAGCCACTAATTGATGTATCTATTCACTGTCATATATACCAAGAATGTATAAATCAAAGAGCAAACAGCATTTTTATGTGGATAGAAAACAACATAACTAACCAAGAAATGAACCAAATAATAAAAAATGCTCAGCACCTATTCACAATGAGATCATTTAAAATCACCCCAGGGTTGTTATAATTGAATTTCTCTTCAATCTCTCTAACTCTCAGTATGAGAAACATACAGTGCTATTTGTACATTTGTGCTCTTAGGGATGAACTCATATGTGAAATATAGTTGGTTTCTTGGAAAATTGCTTTGGAGTCCCTTGGTCAATCTGAAACACATTGGAAGCTTTCTTCTGCACTACTCTAGAATCACTACTCTGGGCCAATCAGGATGGTCAGTTTCAGGATATTGTGAGGGGTGCCCTCATATGAAGGCTTTTGCTATCACTAGTCTCCAGCTGCAGGTCTGCATCACCTGATCCTCCTTGTTAAAGTACTCTGCCCAACCTTTCCTCCACATAATCACGCTGTTCCTCTCTTTAAGTCTTTCCTTCATAGGGCACTTTACACCAGAGTATATCTTCCATAATGTGACTGCATGGTGCATAGTGAGAAATGTCATTGAAATAACTCCACACAGTGAACAATGATTTTAACTTTCAAATATTATGGGGGAAATTGTCCCTTACATTTATGTATATGTTCTCCTAAAATTTCAACTTTCTCTTTTACTAAATTCATGTTTGTTAAGGCAAGATATGACAAAAACTTTTTATGCTCTGATAAAATGACAACAATGTTATTTTACTCCCCAAGAAGTCTAGTACATATAAGCTTTGGGGAAAAAGCCAGGTGGATAGACAGCACATGTACAGAAGGACTGAGGTGAAAGGAAAATTACCACATGCTTGAAGGAAAAGACAAGCATGGAAGAATGCCAGTTATAGGACTCAGAAAGGGAACAATTTCACAAGCAGTCCAAATTAGTACTTATATTCATTGTAGCCATCACTGAGCTAGAAGGAGAAAGAGACAAAAGAATGAAAGGAAACTATTTCAAAGAATTTGTTTAAATAGGAGCTTTTGATATGACATCCTAGGAATAAGATTTTTTTTCACTAAAATAGAAAAGAAAAGAAAAAATGTAGTAGAAAATAGAAGGAAATGGTAAAGCTTACAAATGAGAATAAAAAATACACTTCAGTAATACTATCAGTTTAAGTGCTTATTTGAACAGTTCTTGAGGTGGGACTTGAACTTAAGACTTAAATGGGTCTGTGTTAAACAATTGCGCAGTCTAATAATTCAAAGAAATAGACCCTTTATGTTGCATATTTTCACTCATAAGGGGAAACTATATGACTTAACTGAGAACACTCATGAGACATGAGCATGGTGGAACAAAGATACAGTCAGTATTTAGAAGGGGTAGGACACATAAGGTCCAAATTACAATTATCACAGTCACTGGCAAAACAAAGATACAGTCAGAATTCCATGAAGATGATGGAGAAGAGGATGAAGGTTGGAGAGACAGATAATCAGTCAAGGGTTTAGATAAAATGATCTTCAAGACAATGGGATTAATTCAACAGATGAGTCTGGAAAAAAAAAACTGGTCCTTGGCCTTTATGTTCTTAACTTCAGCTCTCTCTTCATTCATCCTCTTTGATGCAGGAAATATCTGGAGTTTCTTCTCCCCTACCTGAAAAACATGTCAACTCCACCCTTTCCCCCTGCTAGGATTGAAAGGTGATTCCTGAGACCCTGTGTTTATAGTTTAAATCAACTCACCTCCTAAAGCAAATACCAAGAGTTCTCCTAGAAGGAGGGGTCTTACTTAGGCACATGTAATTGGTTTATCACCTTGGCTATCAAAGGAAGGGGAAATGCTGCTGATTGATGTTACATAAGAAATAAAAATTGGGGGTGGAGTGAGGTTGTTTATTTGATTTTCTTTGGTATTGAAAGTTTCTTTCAGATTCCAGAAAAGGAAGGAGAGATGCTAGAAAAAAGGGTTTTTAATCAGAGAAGAGATAGCTTGTTGTAAGAAAGACTGAATACTCAAGACCAGGAGACTTCCCCCACCCCAGACTAGCACAGTTTGGTTTGTTTGTTTTTTGCTGAGGCAATTGGGGTTAAATGACTTGTCTAGGGTCACACAGCTAGGAAGTGTTAAGTGTCAGGTCAAATTTAAACTCAGGTCTTCCTGACTTCAGAGCTGGTGCTCTATCCACTGCACCACCTAGCTGCCCCTGTAATATATTTCAAAGCCCAAACAGTATATGCTCATTTCCAGCAACTTTTCTTTTTTTACAGTGCCCTCCTTGATATGATCATCTGTTTCCTTTTTCTATATGTAGAAACACATAGAATAGCTTCTCAGCGCAGGGAAACTGGGCTGCTCATCCCCTGCCTTTCTTATTAAATTATCCTTAGCTCTGTTCTGAATCTACACAGGCAGACTGAGTTCAGCCCTGTGAGAGCCTAGTCCCTAAAGAGAGGATTTTGATTTTATTTTTTTCTCACATTCTTTATGTACCAACTATGAAGCCCTAGAGGAAAATTATTTGAAGTTTTGGTCTGACTCAAGTCTATAGTTTCCCCAAAAAAGGATAGCATAAAGATATTTTATCTACAATATAGATCAGGTACAAAGATAATTATCTGTTTTCTAAACACACACACAGACATTCAGAGACAGAGACAGAGAGACAGGAAGGAAAGAAAAGAGAAAAAAGGAGAGAGTGAGAAAGACAGAGAAAGAGAGAGAGAGAGAGAGAGGAAGGAAGGAAGGAAGGAAGGAAGGAAGGAAGGAAGGAAGGAAGGAAGGAAGGAAGGAAGGAAGGAAG
>JAJPUD010005949.1:27300-49079 GCA_023553655.1 Myrmecobius fasciatus | reverse complement strand
ATGGTCTCTTGATAGGAAGGAAGGAAGGAAGGAAGGAAGGAAGGAAGGAAGGAAGGAAGGAAAGAAGGAAGGAAGGAAGAAGAGAAAAAGAGGAAGAGAGAGAGAAAGAGGAGGGAAAGGAGGGAGAAACTACAAAAGCCAACACAACATTAGTGATGAAGAAAGCCATATACACTCAGAGAGAAGCCTGTGGAATCTGAGTGTGGACCACAACATAGCATTTTCACACTTTCTATTGATATTTTCTTGCATTTTGTTTTCCTTCTCAGGTTTTATTCTTTCTAGATCTGATTTTTCTTGTGCAGCAAGATAACTGTATAGATATGTATACATATATTGGATTTATCATATATTTTAACATATTTGATGTGTATTGGACTACCTGTCATCTGGGGCGGGGGGGAAGGAGGGAAAAATTTGGAACAGAAAGTTTTGCAAGAGTCAATGTTGAAAAATTACCCATGCTTGTGTTTTATAAACAAAAAGTTTTAATTTTAAAAATGAAAAAGAAAAAAAAACAGAACATGCAGATATACAAGGGCAAAAACCTTAAACATGAATCAGTCACATATAACTACCATTAAGTCATGCAGAAAGCTTCTACTTAATACATCAAAATGTGAGACATTTTGTGAGACAGCTAAATCAATGTTTTGCCTCAGTTGTTCTCTGTACTCTCTCCCTTAAGATCTGATGCCTTTTCTCAAGCCATACTAGCGACTCTTCTCTTCCTCTCATTAGCACAGGACCACCCAGCATGGGGCACCCTCATCAGAGAATGTGCTGTGCTCTATAAACAAAGCAGTAACTGAAGTAGTTCAAGAGAAATGCAAGATACACAAATTGTTCTTTATTTCAACATATTTGCATTCAAAATCTGTTATTCTTTTTGCTTTTAAGTAGGCAATGCCTGATTTTTACATAGCATATATTTCCCCTGTATTCATCTTCATTTTCCCTACCAGAGACATATCTTATAACAAGTATTTGTAAAGAGAAAGAATAAACAAATAATTTAGGAAAACAATCATTACATCAAAAAAATCTGGTGTCATATGCATTGTTCTAAATTCGTGAACTCCTCACTTCTGCAAAGAAGTGGGAAGAGAATCCTGTTGTTTAGTGCCAAGATTGGTCATTATAATTTTTTAAGATTCACTTCTGATTTTTTTGTGGGTGATTTTCTTCCCATTTACATTTTTGTAGTTTTATCTTTTCTTTTCCTTGTTCTCTTAATAATTTATCATCATATAAGTTTTTCCATGCTTAATTTATATATAATATATGACTTCCATTACATCACTATTCTATAATATTAATGTAGATATAATCCACAATTTGTTTAACCATTCCCCAACTGATAGATATTTATTAGGTTTCTAATCTTTGCCACCATGGGATGTGCTTTCAAAAACATTTTGGTCTGAATGAAGGCTCTCTTTTTATCAATGGCTTCCTTGTATGTGCTTAGCCACTGAATCTCTGGGACAAAGAACAGGGCTTAACAATAATTCTATTTCCTTTTCTGAGACTAGATTAAGATCCTTATTTGGCTTCTATTAGTTCAGGTATCATATTTTTTAAGATATTCCTCTATTATTTTAGTGTTCTCAGTTTTGGTAGCATAAAATTATGCAAGTTCTAATCATTCTTTTTTTACATATGGGATTGTTGTGATTTCAATTTGTTAATTTGCTATTTTGTGAATTAGATTTTCTGCCCTTATCTTTTTAATCAATTTGACTAAAACATTATCAACTTTGTTAGCCTTTTCAAAAAATCAATTAGTTCTTAACATAATTTTTCTAGTTCTTTTTTATTTCCAATTGAATTCTTTTCTAGTTTTAAATTTTCATTTGTCCTTATTTGGAGTTTGTTTATTTGTTTGCTTTCTAGATTTTTAAATACTTGTTTACTTTTTTAAAAATTCACATATAGCATATATTGAATTGCTTGCCATATAGGCAAGAGGGTGGAGAGAAGGGAAGGAGAAAAAAATTAGAACACAATATTTTTCACGGGTAAATGCTTAAAATTTTAAAAATAAATAAATAATGCAAATAAAAATAAAATTTATTTTTCTAGCTTATTTATGTGTATTTTAGGATTACAATTTTTGCTCTGAGAACTGCTTTAACTGGATCACAGAAATTCTGGTATGTTGTCTCATAATTATCATTATATTTAATGTGATTTTTAATTATAGTCATGTTTTTTTCTTTCATCCACTTATTATTTAGAATCTTATTATTAAGACTTCATTTTTGGCCTGTCTTTTGTTTGTACACACAGAATTAGTTGCTATTTTTATCGTTAACAGTTTATAAAAATAGGTTTATCATTTCTACATTTTATATTTATTTGCAATTTCTCCTTACTCTAATATGTGGCCTTTTGTAAAGACATCACATAGCACGAATAAACATGTAGATTCTTTTTGGTGTCATTCAAAAGACCCTATAAATATTTTAGCTTTAAATTCTTTAACAATTTGTTGGATTCTACATTTCTCTTTTACTTGTTTTTCTTTTAAATTTGTTCAATTCTGAGCAATGAATATTAAGTATTTCTACAATGATTGTGTTTCTATCTATGCCTTCTCATAATGCAATGGATTTTTCCTTTATGAATATAGATTATATCCAAGGTATAACATAATTTTATTATTGATTTTGATTTATAGTTTATTATTCCTTTAAGTACATTGTAATTTCTTTATCTCTATTTATATTGTTTTTAATTTTTACTTTGATTGCATGATCATAATTCAGCTTTCTATAATTCACATGATATACAGCAAATTTTGTTCTAGCTTCATTTCAATTCTACACATGGATTTCCTTTTTAATTTTTTTTAAATAAGAACATGTGGGAAAAATTCAATCTGTCATCTCTTTTTTTTATTTTTAAAACCCTTCACATTAAAAAAGATGGGTATCATGTCTATGATATTTTTCTTTGTTTTCAGATTCTTTGTGACTCGTAGACATAATACAGCCGGTCCTTTTATCCACCATTATCTCTCAAAGTCTATACAAGATCATATTCATTATTTCCATGGCACTATTTATCTTAATGGTTCTGCCTTACTCTTTTCCTTTTGCCCTCAATCTTTCCCAACTTCAACGTTTTTTTTTTCCCCAATGAGTTCCCTTTTTTCATCAAGTAACCAAAATATTTAAGTTTCACTATTTCACAGTTTATGGGGGTCACACAATTAAATTTGGCAATAGTAATAGATTTCTGAATGCACAACGACCAAAAATTAATGCAAACTCATGCGTGTAATGAATCTCAGATGTCTCTGGCAGCACTTTTCCTTGTTGCATTGCACGACTTTACCACAGCCTTGGTTCTGAACACACAATATACACACTTTGCATTGCACATGCCATCACACCATGCAACACCAATGAACACTGTCAGAAATACCTCATATTCAAGACTATTATATGTTATGAATTGCAGTGTTTTTATTGTACATACAAAGTTTTCTGCTTTTGCAGAAGCATAATAGTTTAATTATGGAAAATAAAGACTTTTAATATTTTCCAACCATCATTCCTTAGCATGGATCAGATTAGTATATCTTTGGAATGTATTGTGTTAGAATGTTTGATTTTTTTTAATGGATGTTTTCTCTTTCTTTTACAGAAACATGAGTGTTTAATTGCAACAATTAAAAACAAAAGCTTTTAATAATATTTTCCTACCATTACTGCTATATGTGTATGGAATTGTGAACATCAGTTTTTTTTTTTAAATTAAGCACAACAAATATAATTTCACAAACTAAAATTCATATTTATTTAATAAATTATCCATAATATTCATTTATATTTTAGAAAAAATACTTTTCAGTTATGGATAAGTGGCTAAATTTAAACAGAAGAGGTAAAAATGCTGACAATGTAGCAGAATCTTCATTACCAGGTACTTCATTACCAGTACTCCTAAATAGGTAAGAAAAAGAAAATATGTCAAATCATTTTGGGAATATGTATTTGCTTTTAATAATGATTATGGTTTGGAAAAATCTCTTTGTTTAATTTATAATGAAGTTTTTGCTGCAGAGAATATGACAACAGCCAAACTAAAACATTTTATGTACACATAGTGTACTTCAGTAAACCAAAGAACATTTTGAATGATTTTTAAATATCCAAATAAAGAAAACCAACATTTTAAGAAATTTGTTAATGTCAGAGAAAAGTATTTACTTGCATCTTACAAAACTTCTTATTTCGTTGCAAAAACTAAAAAGTCTTATATGATAGGAAAATATTTCATCTTACCTGCTGCTATTAAAATGTCATGGGAAAAAATATATGAAAGAAATACACAAAATTCCTTTATCAAATGTTATTGTTTCCAAAAGAATTTCTAAAATTATCAATGACCAATACCAGGCTTAAGAGCAGCCCAAAGTTTGGAATTCAGTTGGATGAAACAATTGATATTTCCAACATAACCCAGTTATTACTATATGCAAGATATGTTTATGAAGGAAGCATACATGCATGAAGGAAGCATACATGCATGAAAGAAACATACAATTATTGTTTTAATTACCCTTTGTAAGAGCACACAAGAGAGAAAGGTATAGATCTTAAAGGCAATGAATTTTTCACAAATGAAGGTTTACAATGGAAAAACTACAACAGGGTCTGTACAAATGGTGTTAGAGAAACAATGGGCAAGAATGTTGGATTTGTAACAAAAATTAAAGCAAAAATTAAAAATTCATCATTTTTATTCACTGCATGATCAGTCAGGAGGCATTCATAGACAAAAACAAAACAAAACAAAACACCAATTAAATGTTGTGCCTCTTGATCATATCAAAATCATTAACTTCATTAAAAACTATTCCCTGCACAATCATTTGTTTTCAAACTTTTGCAAAGATATGGACTCCAATTACAAAAGCTTATTACTACATGCAAAGGTAAGGTGGCTCTTAAGAAGGCAAAGTTTAAACAGCTTATTGAAATTGAAAGACAAAGTTGTCATATTTTTGACTAAGCAGAAATTATTTTAATTTTTTCATCATGACTTAAGACTTTCAAAAGTGTTATTTGTTGGATGTTTTTGAAATGCTCAGTAATTTAAACATGTTACTTCAAGGGAAAAATTGTATTTATGTTAAAAGATAAAACTGAATTTTTTAAATTTTTTATTAAAGCTTTTTATTTGCAAAACATATGCTGGGTAATTTTTCAACATTGACCCTTCCAAAGCTTTCTGTTACAAATTTTTCCCTCCTACTCCCCACTCCCTCCCCTAGATGTCAGGAAGTCTAATACATGATAATTATGTTAAAATACTTGACAAATCGAATATGTGTATACATATTTATACAGTTATCTTGCTGTAAAAGAAAAATCAGATCTACAAGAAGAAAAAAATCTGAGAAAGGAAAAAAATGCAAGCGAACATCAAAAGAGAGTGTGAAAATGTTATGGTGTGGTCCACATTTGGACCCTCTCTCTGGGTGTATATGGCTTTCCTCATCACTGAACAATTAGAACTGGTTTGAAGCATTTCATTGTTGAAGAGAGCTATGTCCATCAGAATTGATCATCATATAGTCTTATTGTTGCCGTGTATAATGATCTCCTGGTTCTGCTCATTTCACTGAGCATTAGTTCATGCAAGTCTCTCCAGGCCTCTCTGAAATCATCCTGCTGGTCGTTTCCTACAAAACAATAATATTCCATGACATTCATATACCATAATTTATTCAGCCATTCTTCAATTGATGGGCATCTATTCAGTTTCCAGTTTCTTGCCACTGCAAAAAGGGCTACCACAAACATTTTTGCACATGTGGGTCCTGTTCCCTCCTTTAAAATCTCTTTGGGATATAGGCCCAATAGAAACACTGCTGAATCAAAGAGTATGCACAATTTGATAACTCTTTGAGCATAGTTCCAGATTGCTCTCCAGAATGGTTGGATCCGTTCACAGTACCACCAACAATGTATCAGTGTCCCAGTTTTCCCACATCCCCTCCAACAGTCATCATTATCTTTTCCTGTTATCTTAGCCAATCTGAAGGTGTGTAGTGGTATCTCAGAGTTGTCTTAATTTGCCTTTCTCTGATCAATAGTGATTTGGAGCACCTTTTCATATGACTAGAAACAGTTTTAATTTCATCATCTGAAAATTGTTCATATCCTTTGACCATTTATCAATTGAAGAGTGGCTTGAATTCTTATAAATATGAGACAATTCTCTATACATTTTAGAAAGGAGGCCTTTATCAGAACCCTTAAATGTAAAGATGATTTGCCAACTTATTGCTTCCCTCCTAATCTTGTCTGCATTAGTTCTGTTTGTACAAAATATTTTAATTTAAAATTATCAAAATTATCTATCTGGTGTTCAATTAAGAGTTCCAGTTCTTCTTTGGACACAAATTCCTTTCTTCTCCACAGATATAAGAGGTAAACTTATCCTATGTCCCTCTAATTTGTTTATAATATCATTCTTTTTTTTTTGAAAATGCTGCAAGCAGCCAGAAAGAAATATAATATCACTCTTTTTGTCTAAATCATGAACCCATTTCGATTTTATCTTGATATGTGGTGTTAGGTCAAGCCCTAATTTACTCCATACTAGTTTCCAATTTTCCCAGCAGTTTTTGTCAAATAGTGAATTCTTATCCCAAAAGCTGGGGTCTTTGGGTTTATCAAACACTAGGTTGCTATAATTATTTCCTAGTTTGTCCTGTGATCCTATCCTATTCCACTGATCAACTACTCTATCTCTTAACCAGTACCAAATGGTTTTGATGACTGCTGCTTTATAATATAGTTTTAGATCTGGTACAGCAATGCCACCTTCATCAGCCTTTTTTTTTTCATTAATTCCCTTGAAATTCTTGACCTTTTGTTTTTCCAGATGAATTTTGCTACTATTTTTCTAGATCTGTAAAATAAGTTCTTGGGAGTTTGATTGGTATGGCACTAAATAAGTAAATTAGTTTGGGTAGTATTGTCATTTTTATTATATTCGCTCAGCCTACCCATGAGCACTTGATGTTTTTCCAACTGATTAGGTCTGATTTTTTGTCGAAAGTGTTTTGTAGTTTTGCTCATATAGTTCCTGACTTTCCCTTGGCAGATAGATTCCCGATTATTTTATACTATGGACAGTTTTTTAAAATGGAATTTCTCTTTGTATCTCTTGCTGTTGGATTTTGCTAATGATATATAAAAATGCTGATAATTTATGCAGATTTATTTTGTATCCTACAACTTTGCTAAAGTTGTGGATTATTTCTAATATTTTTAGTTGATTCTCTAGGGTTCTCTAAGTAGACCATCATATCATCTGAAAAGAGTGATAATTTGGTTTCCTCATGACCTACTCTAATTCATTTAATCTCTTTTTCTTCTCTTATTGCCAAAGCTAACACTTCTAATACAATATTGAAGAGTAATGATGATAGTGAGCAACCTTGTTTCACCCCTAATCTTATTGGGGTTTATCACCATTACATATGATGCTAGCTGATGGTTTTAAATAGATGCTACTGATTATTTTAAGAAAAAGTCCATTTCTTCCTATATTCTCCAGTGTTTTTAATAGGAATGGATGTTGGATTTTATCAAATGCTTTTTCTACATCTATTGAAATAATCATACGGTTTTTATTAATTTGATTATTGATATAGTCAATTATGCTAATAGTTTTCCTAATATTGAAACATCCTTGCATTCCTGGTATAAATCCTACTTTGTCATGGTGTATTATCCTGGAGATGATTTTCTCTAATGGTTCTCTTCAACAATGAGGTGATTCAAACCAGTTCCTCTTCTTCAGTGATGAAGAAATCCATATACATGCAGAGAGAGGCCAGTGGGAACTGAGTATGGACACAATATAGCATTTTAATGCTTTCTGTTGATGTTTGCTTGCATTTTGTTTTCCTTATTAGGTTTTT
The DNA here is from genome assembly GCA_023553655.1 of Myrmecobius fasciatus. Taxonomy (NCBI): domain Eukaryota; kingdom Metazoa; phylum Chordata; class Mammalia; order Dasyuromorphia; family Myrmecobiidae; genus Myrmecobius; species Myrmecobius fasciatus. Next base: position 41,128 of record JAJPUD010005949.1, on the reverse strand, counting down.
TTTTTCCTTTCTCTTTCTAGATCTGATTTTTCTTGTGTTGCAAGATAACTGTATAGTATACATATATTGGATTTATCTATTTATTTATTTATTTTAACATATTTAACATGTATTAGATTACCTGCATCTAGGGACGGGGTGGGAGAAAGGAGGGAAAAATTTGGAACAGAAAGTTTTGAAAAGCTCAATGTAGAAAAATTACTCATATGTTCTGTAAATACAAAGCTTTATTAAAAAATTGGAAAAAAGAAATGTTTATAGCTATATATTATTTTATTATTGAAAATAACATTCCTAAAGATTTGATTCTAAAATTTATAATGAATCATCTCACATGCCTGGAGACACAGTTTCAGAAATACTTCCCTTCAAATTCAGATTCTAAAATTTTTAATTGGGTTCATAAACAATATTCAATTGGATTTTTAAAAAAGCATCAGTCAACTGTTATTAAAAGTTCAAGAAAAGTTTTCCAAGTTATCAACCAACACAGGATTAAAACTTGAGTTTCCTTTAAAAAATTCAATGAATTTTGTCTTGGGATTTGGACAGAATTTCCAACATATTCTGAAATGGTACTAAACATACTTGTGCTATTTTGCACTACACATTGATATGAAGCAGCATTCTCAACCGTGAAGATATAAAATTAACACACCAAACAACTCTGAAAAACACTGAAGAATACACATTGAAGAATAACATTGAAGAATAAATATTGAAGAAATCTTACTTATTCTTTTTTCATACTTGTATCTGTTTACCTTGGGGTATATTTAAATCAAGTATTCTGTTCACATAGTTGTTATTTCAGGATTTCCTCATTTTTTTAACATCATTTCCATCATTTTTTTAAATTAAGCTCAGTTTTGTAAGGTGTGTTGTTTTAGGTTGCTTCTTGAATCCCTTTGTTTTACTGAATAGATTATTCTGTTCTCTTCTGTGCTTTGCTGGTACAGAATATTGCTGTATCATTAAATTTCCTTTCCCTTTTATTTGAAGGTATTTGTGCTGCTTTTAGAATTTGTCATTGCAATGGTTAAATTTAACCACTATTTGTCTTGAAGTTTGAAGCATGTTTTATTTGTTAGTTTCTGGAGGAAAACTATTAATTTTTTTTCAATTGGTAGGGTTTTTTAAAATTTATTCCAATGTTCTAGGCAGTTTTCTTACATTGTTTCCATCAGTTATCATATTCAGAAATTTTTTTTAAAAATCTATCTGGAGAATACATGATCCTTAAGTTATCTCTGTACATACTTTCTTCAAGGTACATAGTTTTTGCTTATGTAAAGATCATATGTTCTTTTGTAAGTATTGTGTTTTGCTTTTCATTTTTCAAATTGTTCTTTATTTCAACATATTTGCATTGAAAATCTGTTATTCTCTGTTTTGCTTTTAAGTAAATAGGTTTTGATATTTGTTTTTTTTTAACTAGTTGTTTTATGATTTGTGTTTTTACCTTGAATTATTTTAGAACATAATTTTGTCTTGTGCTTTTTTTATGAATCCAAGAAGTTCTGTGTTTCAGTATAGACTCATATTTTTCTTATGATATTTATTTAAATAATTGTGTAATGTCATAATGTTGTTGAGGTTTTAATACATACCCTTCCTTCAAATTTTAATATAACTGTTTTGAATAACTTCACATATGGTTTCTTGGTTGTGGGTAGGGATAAGAGAGAGAACCTATACCTCAAAAATCTTAAAAAATAAATGTAAAAAATGTTCTGAATAAAACATTCAATAAATAAATAAATTTTAATATATTTGTGATTTTTTTGTATAGTAGATTTTTAATCAACTTTTCTTTCTCATGAAATCTTTGATGTTTTAGTCATTCTGTATATTTCCACACAATTAAATTTCTAGGAACTTAATAAAAGTAGAAGAGATTAAGAAGGGATAGCAATAATATACAAAAGAACTATACAGGAAAGTTCTTAACATCACTGATTGCCATGATGGTGTAATCACTTATCTAGAGCCAGATATCAAATGGGTTATAGGAAGCTTTGCTGACAATAAGGTTACAGGAGGTGATGGAATTCCAGCTAAACTATTTAAAATAGGGGAGATCTCTATGTGAATCCCAGGCACCAGCCTGCTGTTCACTTTGTGAGTCCTGACAGAGTATCGAGACTGATGGGGAAGGCATGCTAAGTGAGCACCATAATATTTAAATTTTCCAATTGTACTTCATAAAGCAGTTATTTTGGTGGCCTTTTTTGTTCTTTTGTCCTGCAGATTCAGATATAGCTGCTTTACTTTTGGTTCATAACTTACTTTGGAGAGAGAGGAGGGCTGGGAGGTCAAAACTGGGCACCCACAACCTAACTAATCCACCTTCATCAAATCACCCACAACACAAAAATGTTTAAGAACTCTTACTCTAAAGTCATCAGAAGAATGTAGGTGTACACAGACCTACCCCCCCCCCATACATTTTATCTTCCAGGTGTTATCATCTAAGTTATGTATGTGTCTTTGCCTGTGTCCGCATCTTCTGGCCAGTTTCTCTTTCTTTCATGGCTGTCAATCAATGATAAATATGTAGACATTATTGTCTTACTATGAAGTTTAACTAGATTAAATGAGAAGTAACAAAGTGGAAGGAGTAGTGAGAATAAAATTACCTCTCATTTATCCATTCACCCAACCACAAACTTTAATCTCATAATCCAAGTCACCTCATTCTACTGAGGCACCAGACTCAGATAGGAACTTAATTATATTAGGAATATGAGGTTCATTTGTCACATCAATCCAGGAAAGATACCTTCTTCATAATGTGGAAGCCACTTCATTTTACAGAAATTCCATTGGCTATACCTCCAGAATCAGAGGAAATGCTGCTATGGTTTCTACTCATATTATACTCACTGCTTCCCATTCGCCGTACATGTCCAGATCTTGTTCAAGCCCCCCCAAAAATATTACATGTTGACTGAAGTCTCAGCAAATGTAAATCTCTTCATATATCTTCAATAATCCACAAATTCTTTGGTCTTTTATATTGCTGCCTTGTATCCCCTAATAACCTCTATACACAAATAAGACAAATGAAATTTATGTTAGGATACCATAACTGCTTGTAGAGCTGTTCTAGAAGCATTTTCATATTAGTATCTGTTAGGTTGACCTAGCACAGAGATTCTTAGTCCTTACAAACACTCAACAATTTTCCTAGCCTTGATAAAGAATATATGTGTGTTTATGTATGATCGAACACAAACACACACACACACACATATATAATATATATATATATATGTACATACATACATTTATATGAATAAATGCCTGAAATTCAAATAAAACTGCTGTATTTTTTAATGTGGTGACTATTAAAGTCATTTATCTTTCTACTCATCAGTCTGGTGTAGTTGTCATCATGAGTTCAGCTCTCTTATCAGAGACATTGCTACCTGGTCTAACAGCTAATCTGAATAGGCCTGACTACCTGAAGAAAATTAATGGTAATTCCCATTAACTACTTTTTCATTGTTTCCCAGACAGGAAAACATTTGTATATAGCAATAAGTGAAAAACATGTTCATGTTTATCTAGCTTTGCAATTAATTTCATGGACTGACTTTGGGATTAGTCATTTAACCTATGTCCTATGAAATGAAAAGATAATCAGGCTGACCTGTGTACAAGGACTGTTGTGTGGAATACCTTGATTAATTTAGGATTATTTAGTGCTTCAAAATCCCAATTAACTAAGGCACATGCTAATAGTTATGGCAGGACTTTGCTATTAAAATGAAGATAAAAATTACACTTATTAAGACAGTAGAAAATTTATTCATTAATCATCTAAAAATACAGTGTTAAAGAGGAAGATGACTGATTTTTATTTAGACGTGTTTTGCTCATTTATTTGTTTATCTTAGAACTTGTGAGTAATGCAATTTACACATGCTTCTTAGGCTACTTATAGCCTTTGGTGCAGGACTCAGCATAAAAAACCCAACCAGAGCCTTGAGAGTTGCCATGGCATCCCACTGACTAGCAAAAATGTGGGCACAACTTCAATTCAATTAAATAATAACAAATATACTGGTGCATGCTATAAAATCAGCCTACGATTACATCAAAGATACCCTACAAAATCTCATAAGGACAGGTGTCATTGGTCAGTAACTTGTAACATAAACATTTACCAACTAAATCTCTTATTAGCAACTGTAGCAAGTTCTGGGATACTAAGTTGAAAAATCATACACTACTCCTAAAGAGCATAAAATCTGGTAAATGGGAAGAGATTCCTATATAAATAGCCAGAATGCAATTTAAAATGTGATTAAGTACATGAGGTTAAACAAATCTATATAAGAGATTTAAAGGAAAAAGAATTCCTTCTATTTGCAAAGATCAGAGAACATATCATTGAAAGGTGTCACCAGGGAGGTGATACCAAGAGGATGGAGTAGAGAAGCACTCGGACAATCTCTTCCAAGTTTCCCTCCAAACAACTTTAAAATAATGCCCCAAATTGAATTCTGGGGTGGTAGAACCAACACAAGGTCATGAAAACCAATTTTCTAGTCCAGGACAATTTAGGAGATTTGCAAGAAAAGTCTGTCTCACCAAGCTGGTAGTTAAGCAGGGCCTGCAGGGTAGGTATAGCTAGTCTTGGATGCAGCTATGTTAGCAATAGCAACAGTTCCAGGAACTCTCAGCTCATGGTCAGTGGGAGGGTGAGACAAATGGTCAGAAAGAGATATCAGGAATCTTTTTGCTGATTCTGGGCTCAATACCCTATGGCTTTGTCACGTATGCTGAACAGTTCTTTTTTCCCCACCCTAAACCTAGTCTAGCAAAATATTATGCCATCACTTCCAAGTGTACTTTTCTTCAAGGTCCAATTTTGGTGCTACCTTTTCAAAAGTCAGTTTCTTTTCAGCTTTGGTGAATTTTCATCAGGAATTATTGAAAAATCCTCTATTTCATAAATAGAGTCAAAATTCCAGAGTCAAAGGAGCAATATTTGCAGCCTCAGGGGATCAAGTCTTCTAGTCATAGTTGTGGGATATAAATTAGTATCTATGGTCACTCTCAGGGAAGTTGGGTCTCTGGCCTTAATTTCAAGACAGAGAAGAATACTAATGACAGTGAACATAGTCCCACAGCCAAGAGGAATGTTAGTGCTGGTGGCTACAAAGGAACAATTATTCCTGCCTGGGTAATGACCAGAACATAGACCAAGAGAACAATGACCAAGAGAACAATTCTTAGATCATACCACCTTGAAAGCAGTGAAAACCTACAAATTCCCAGAGCTAATTCTGAAAACAACAACAATAATAAGTGAAAAGCTTAAGACAGTACTCCCTACACCCCAGGAGCTAAATCCAATTTAACACAAAGTTAAAAGTCAAGGAAAATGCTAGAAAAAATTAGCAAAAAATAATTTAAAAAAGAAAGAAACAGACTGTAACAAGTTACATGATGATAGAGAAGACAAGACAAAAGATTACTATATCAAAGTAACTACAAGCGAAACCTCAAAGAAAAACATGAATTTGATACATGCCCAATAAGACTTCCTGGAAGAACTGAAAAAAAGGAGTTTTAAAAGCAAATAAGAGAAGGAAAAATGGGAAGACAAATGAGTATGATGCAAGAAAAATATGAACAATGATTCAGTGGCTTGGTACAAGAGGCACAAAAAATACTGAAGACTGAAAAATAGAATTGGTCATATAGTAAAAAGGCACAAAAATCCACTGAAGAAAAGAAGATCACAAAAATGAGAATTGGTCAAATGGTAAATAATAGCTCAATGCTATTCTTATGTAATAATTTATAATATTCTCAAACAACTGACAAAATTCAACAATATATCAGCACATATTTACAGAATATAGGATGAAATTTTTCCTTCTTCCTTTTTTCTTTTTCATTCATACTTTCTTTCATTATTGAAAAGAACAATGCTCACTTGATTTTTGGCACAAATGAGTCCATTTTCCTTTGAATCTTCCCTTTAAGGAATCTCCTTTCTACATAACCAGAGGTGAATTCAAAGGATACTTCCATTATTTAATCAAATTTCTTCCTTCAGGGAGGAAAAAGTAGCAAGACATTGTTTCAGAACTGATTGTCAAATAAAATTAATAAAGTATTTCCCTTTTGAGATTACTCCAGAAGAATCTGATTAGGAATAATCTTAAATTTTTTTTTGTTTTGTTTTGTTTTTTTTTGCTTTTTGCTGAGGCAATTGAGGTTAAATGACTTGTCCAGGGTCACACAGCTAGGGAATGTTAAGTGTCTGAGATCAAATTTGAACTCAGGTCCTCCTGATTTCAGGGCTGGTTCTCTATCCCACTATGCCACCTAGCTGCCCCAATCTTAAATGTTTTTTCTAATTTTTCCTTTTTTTATAAAGCTTTTTATTTACAAAACATCTGAGTCATTTTTTCTACATTGACCTTTGCAAAAACTTTTTTTCCCAAGCTTTTCCCCTCCTTCCCCCCACCCCCCACCCCTAGATGACAGGTAATCTAATAAATGCTAAATAGGATAAATTATATGACAAATACAATACATGTATACATATCTATACAGTTATCCTATTGCACAAGAAACATCAGATCTAGAAAGAGAAGAAGAAAAAACAACCTAAGAAGGAAAACAAAATGCATGGAAATATTCACAGAAAGCATTAAAATGCTGTGTTGTGGTTCACACTCAGTTCCCACAGGCCTCTCTCTGGATGTATATGACTATCTTCATCGCTGAACAATAGGAACTGGTTTGAAACACATCATTGTTGAAGAGAACCATGTCCATCAAAATTGATCATCATATAGTCTTGTTGCTGTGTATAATGTTCTCCTGGTTATGCTGATTTCACTCAGCATCAGTTCATGCAAGTCTCTCCAGGCCTCTCTGAAATCCTCCTGTTGGTTGTTTCTTACAGAACAATAATATTCCATAACATTTATATACCACAATTTAGTCAGCCATTCTCCAATTGATGGGCATCCCTTCAATTTCTAGTTTCTTGCCACTACAAAAAGGGCTGACACAAACATTTTTGCACATGTGGGTCCCTTTCCCTCCTTTAAAATCTCTTTGGGATATAGGCCCAGTAGAAACACTGCTGGGTCAAAGGGTATGCACAGTTTGACAACTTTTTGAGCATAGCTCCAAATTGCTCTCCAGAATGGTTGGATCCGTTCACAGTTCCACCAACAATATATCAGTGTCCCAGTTTTCCCATATCCCCTCCAACAGTTATCATTATCATTTCCTGTCATTTTAGCCAATCTGACAGGTGTGTAGTGGTATCTCAGAGTTGTCTTAATTTACATTTCTCTGATCAATAGCGACTTGGAGCACCTTTTCATGTGACCAGAAATAGTTTCAATTTCTTCATCTGAAAATTGTCTGTTCATATCTTTTGACCATTTATCCATTGAAGAATGGCTTGAATTCTTATATATTTGAGTCAATTCTAGATATATTTTAGAAATGAGGCCTTTATCAGAATCTTTGGTTGTAAAAATATTTTCCCAGTTTACTGCTACCCTTCTAATCTTGTCTGCATTCATTTTGTTTGTACAAAAACTTTTTAACTTGATATAGTCAAACTTATCTATTTTGTGATTAATGATGACCTCTAGTTCTTCTTTGGTCACAAATTCCTTCCCCCTCCACAGGTCTGAGAGGTAAACCATCCTATATTTTTGTAATTTGTTTATAATATCATTCTTTATGCCTAGATCATGAATCCATTTTGAACTTATCTTGGTATATGGTGTTAGGTGTGGGTCAATGCCTAATTTCTTTCATACTAGTTTCCAATTATCCCAGCAGTTTTTCTCAAATAGTGAGTTTTTATCCCCAAAACTGGGGCCTTTGGGTTTATCAAACATTAGATTACTATTGTCATTGAGTATTTTGTCCTGTGAACCTAACCTATTCCACTGATCCACTACTCTATTTCTTATCCAGTACCAAATGGTTTTGGTGACCACTGCTTTATAATATAGTTTTAGATTTGGTACAGCTAGGCCACCCTCCTATGCCTTTTTTTTCATTAATTCCCTTGAAATTCTTGACCTTTTGTTTTTCCAGATGAATTTTGTTGTTATTTTTTCTAGTTCAGTTAAATAATCTCTTGGGAGTTTGATTGGTATAGCACTAAATAGATTAGTTTAGGTAGTATTGCCATCTTTATTATATTCGCTCAACCTATCCAAGAGCACTTGATGTTTTTCCAGTTGTTTAGATCTGACTTTATTTGTGTGGAGAGTGTTTTGTAGTTTTGCTCATATAGATCCTGACTTTCCCTTGGCAGATAGATTCCCAAATATTTTATACTATCGATAGTTATTTTGAATGGAATTTCTCTTTGTATCTCTTGCTGTTGCATTTTGTTGGTGATGTAGAAAAATGCTGATGATTTATGTGGATTTATTTTGTATCCTGCAACTTTGCTAAAGTTGTGGATTAATTCTAATAGTTTTTTAGTTGATTCTCTAGGGTTCTCTAAGTAGACCATCATATCATCTGCAAAGAGTGATAATTTGGTTTCCTCATGACCTACTCTAATTCCTTTAATCTCTTTTTCTTGTCTTATTGCCAAGGCTAGCATTTCTAACACAATATTGAACAGTAATGGTGATAGTGGGCAACCTTGTTTCACCCCTGATCTTATTGGGAATGGTTCCAGTTTATCACCATTACATATGATGCTAGCTGATGGTTTTAAATAGATGCTACCCACTATTTTAAGGAAAAGTCCATTAATTCCTATACTCTCTAATGTTTTTAATAGGAATGGATGTTGGATTTTATCAAATGCTTTTTCTGCATCTATTGAGATTATCATATGGTTTTTGTTAGTTTGGTTATTAATATAATCAATTATGTTAATAGTTTTCCTAATATTGAACCATCCCTGCATTCCTGGTGTAAATCCTACTTGGTCATGGTGTATTATTCTAGGAATGATTTTCTGTAATCTCTTTGCTAATATTTTATTTAAGATTTTTGCATCAATATTCATTAAGGAGGTTGGTCTATAATTTTCTTTCTCTGTTTTTGTTTTACCTGGTTTAGGTATCAGTACCATGTCTGTATCATAAAAGGAGTTTGGTAGGCGTCCTTCATTCCCTATTTTTTCGAATAGTTTATATAATATTGGAGTTAATTGTTCTTTAAATGTTTGGTAGAATTTTCTAATTTTTCCCAAAAAAAGTGTACAAATTGCTTTGTTTGCATATACATCCATGAAGAAAATTCTCTTTTATCTTCATTTTAGAGATAAGGAAACAGGCTGAGAAAATTTAAAGAGATTTGTCCACAGTAACATAGCTAGACACTTAGCAGTGCCTACAGGATTTGATCTTAATTTTTCTTAACTCCAAACCCACAGTTCTATGTACTGTTTCATACCATCTTCAAAACCCAGAAAGTAAATATACTGATAAGAAATGGAGACTGAGTATGAGGTACCCTTCTTGGGAGTATGATTCAATCAGTACGTAAGTTACTCCTTATTCATCTGAACTATTTTTTTTAATGAGTGCAGTATAAGCAGGTCAGTCTGCTTTGTTTGTGTCAAACTTCCATCGACTGTGCTGGATTCTCACCTAACTCAGTTGCTGTTACTTCAGACTCCAATTGTCCATGAAACTTCTGATGATTTAATGGATCTCCCAGAGTCACCAGTCTCCTGGGCTCTCTCATTTCAGAATTTTTGTTCACTCAGAAGCCACCAGAGAAAGGAATGAAAGATCATTTGATCAGACTTTTTGTTTGCATACTCAGTAATAGTTTTGTTTATCTGAAATCATTAATCCTTAAAGGTCCTGAGAGAATGAGTAAGATTATCATATCACAGTACTATGCCTTAGTTGCTCACTGCATCTCCAATAGGACTAGGTAGGCATTGTTGAGAATCCTCTGTATATCATTCCTTATGCCTACACTGGTATGCCCAGAAGAGAAATTGAGAGGGCTGTATGAGCAATAGCAGATAGAGTCAGTTTTCACACATATATTTCAAGCAAAGACAAAATCTATGGACTTGAACTTTGTTCAAGTTGAACTAGTACTTACTGTGTGCCAAGTACTGTGCTGAGATTTTTATGAATATTATCTCATTTGATCCTCACAACTCTGTGAGGTCAGAATGTTATCATCTCCACTTTACAGCTGAGGAAACAGGCTAACAGAGTTAAATGACTTGTCTGGGTCACCTGACTAATAAGTCAGTTTTGAACTCAATTCTTCTTGACTCCCATTCCAATCATCATAGATGGGCTCTTTATTAGAATTAAAAGCTATTAAAACTACCCTCCAGTTTTAATTGTTAAAGAAACCTATGATTAAAGCTAATAATATGATTAGCTGATTTTCTGAATACAAAAATAAATAAATAAGGGAAAGTCAAAACTATAAGCAATTCAGAAACAGGGAAGTTGAACTCTGTTGAATGAGTGAGATGTCCTCAATTTATATTCTTCCCTTTGTTATGACTAAGTAAATCATCTTTTGTTCTAGTCAGATTGTCTATAAATTTTACAATCCATTCTATTATGGAGATGTGGAATGAACAGATGGACCTAATAATATAACATCATGTCCTGTGTCTTCTGTTTACTCGTATCCCTTAGTATAGTCTTTTTTGTCCCAGAGCTAGACACTGTCCCTACCCCATGCTCTTAGGAGGGGTGATTGGGCTCTATTTGGTCCTAATGTCAATTTCCTGGGTTCCTGATGCTGACTTCTACTCCCTTAGGTGTATCTGCACACAGACCTAGCAGTCTCATTCTACAGGACTGTGTAAATTCAAAAATGCACATTTCAGTGTCCTCAATAGTATCTTAGGTCACAGTGCCTCTGCAGCTTCTTCAGAAGTGTCTCAGGTCACAGTGCCCCAGAAGCTTCTTAATCTGAGCTTTGCTCCCAGCTGTCTAAGTGGTCAAAGTGCTTAGAGAACTGTGGGTTTCAACGACCCTGTTGGTTCCTGCCTCTGGTCATACAGACATCAGATAACCCTGGAAAATCTCTGTTCCCCACTGACAGATTTGTATCAGGTTAACCTGTACTATCATTGGCTTTAAGAAGGGGTTCATTTACCAGTGATCTCTGGGTTGCACTCTTGGGTTGGATAAAGGTATCTATTATAGTTTGTCCTTAGAATCATTAACCATTATTTTATCTGATATCCCTTTTTAGAAATTTGCTTGAAATATATGTGTGAAAACTGACTCTATCTGCTGTTGCTCATACAGCCCTCTCAATTTCTCTTCTGGGCATACTAGTGTAGGCATAAGGAATGACAGAAAATATTTAGTTGCAAGAGAAGACTGGATAAGATGGAGCCACACTAAGTAATTCAGTTTGACTAAATAATACAGTGCATGAAGAGGAATAGCATAAAAATAAGTCTGGAAAAGTAAACTGCAGGGGGACTTGAAAGCCAAGCTAATGATTTAGAGAAAGATTTTGGAACAGAGAAGTGACATGGTTGGACTCCTGCCTTAGAACCATTATCTTGGCAGTAGTTTGAAGGATCGATTAAAGCAAAGATTCTTAAACCATTTTGTATCAAAGATACCTTTGATGATCTGGTGAAGGCAGAATAGTGGTTTTAAATATGCAAAATAAAATTCCTAAGATTACAATGTAAATCAATATTGAAATAGTCATCAAAATAGTTTTTAAAAGTTTACTAACCACAAGTTAAGAACTCTAGACTAGAGAAGAGAGACTGGAAACTGGAAAACCACTTAGGAGGCAATAATATAGGCAAAACCTAATGAAGACTTGAAATATAACAGAAAATGATTATGAAATATTAAAGAGGTTTATCATACAGTGGAGAAAAGAGCTGAAGAGGACCACAAGGTTTTGAGTCCATGTAAATGGGATACAGGTAATGGCATTAATAGCAATACAGGTTAGGAGGAACAATTAAATTTAGATGCAAGAAGGGGTAAGGAAAATTTATGAATTCAGTTTGAGATGAGAGTGAAATACATGACTGGAAATGACCATCAGAAAATTAAAATGCAGCTTCTAACACAGTATCTGGAATATGGTAGGTACTTACAAAATGCTTTTAGAATGATCAATTGACTGAGGTTTGTGAGAGATGTTTGGGGCTGGGGAAATAAATTTTGGAGTCACCTATATAAAGATGATAATGGAAACCATAAGAATTAATGAGTTTGTCAAGGTAGTATCTATATCAAAGGGCACTTCAACACAGAGATTTCCACTTTTAAAAATTTGTTTTGGGGACAGCTAAGTGGTACAGTGGATAGAGAATCAGCTCTGAAGTCAGGAAGACCTGAGTTCAAATTTGATCTCAGACACTTAACACTTCCTAGTTGTATGACCCCGGCAAGTCACTTAACCCCAATTGCTTCAGAAAAAAAAAACCCAAAATTTGTTTTTTTTTCCTTGTGGTTTTTCCCTTTTGTTCTGATTCTTCTTTCACAATATGACTAATATGGAAATATTTAACATGATTGTACATGTATTGACTATGCCATTGCTTGCTGTCTTGAGTAGAGGGGAGGAAATGAGGAAGGGAGAAAAATTTGGAAATTTCCACAAAATCTTACAAAAATGAAGGTTGATAATATATTTACATGTAATTGGAAAAAAGAAAATATTTTTTTAAATTTTATTTTATTTGCATAACATGTGTGGGTAATTCTTCAACAATAACCCTTACATAGCTTTCCGTTACAAATTTTCCCCCCAACTTCCCCACCCCTCCCCTAGATGGCAGGATATCCACTACATGTTAATTATGTTAAAATATTGGCAAATCGAATATATGTATACATATTTCCAAACTTATCATTGTTGTGCAAGAAAAATCTTATCTACACAAACGATATATCAGATAAAGGAAACGCAATGTAAGCAAACATCAATCAAGGAGTATGAGAATGTTATGTTCTGGTCCACCTTTCCCATCCCTCTCTCTGGGTGTATATGGCTTTCTTCAGTGAACAATTGGAGGTGGTTTGAAACATATCATTGTTGAAGAGAGCCAAGTCCATCAGAATTAATCGTCATATAGTACTGTTGTTGCCGTGTATAATGATCTCCTGGTTCTGCTGATTTCACTCAGCATCAGTTCATGTAAGTCTCTCCAGGCCTCTCTGAAATCATCTTGCTGGTCATTTCTTACAGAACAATAATATTCCATAATATTCATATACCATAATTTATTCAGCCATTCTCCAATTGAAGGGCATCTATTCAATTTCCAGTGTCTAGCCACTACAAAAAGGGCTGCCACAAACATTCTTGCACATGTGGGGCCTTTTCCTTTCTTTATGATTTCTTTGGGATATAAGCCCAATAGAAATGCTGCTGGGTCAAAGGGTATGCACAGTTTGATAACTTTTTGAGCATAGCTCCAAATTGTTCTCCAGAATGGCTGTACCCGTTCACAGCTCCAACAACAATGCATCAGTGTCCCAGCCCTCCCACAACCCCTCCAACATTCATCATTAACTTTTCCTGTCATTTTAGCCAATCTGACAGGTGTGAAGTGGTACCTCAGGGTTGTCTTGATTTGCATTTCTCTGATCAACAGTGATTTGGAGCACCTTTTCATATGACTATAAATAGTTTTAATTTCATCCTCTGAAAATTGTCTGTTCATATCCTTTGACCATTTATTGATTGGAGAATGGCTTGAATTTTTATAAATATGAGACAATTCTCTATATATTTTAGAGATGAGACCTTTATCAGAACCCTTGAATGTAAAGATGATTTCCCAATTTATTACTGCCCTCCTAATCTTGTCTGCATTGATTTTGTTTGTACAAAA
>JAJPUD010005949.1:0-27200 GCA_023553655.1 Myrmecobius fasciatus | reverse complement strand
TATCTTGGTATGTGGTGTTAGATGTGGGTCAAGCCCTAATTTCTTCCACACTAGTTTCCAGTTTTCCCAGCAGTTTTTGTCAAATAGTGAATACTTATCCCAAAAGCTGGGGTCTTTGGGTTTATCAAAAACCAAATTGCTATAGTTATTGCCTAGTTTGTCTTGTGATTCTATCCTATTCCACTGATCGACTACTCTATTTCTTAGCCAGTACCAAATGGTTTTGATGACCGCTGCTTTATAATATAGTTTTAGATCTGGTACAGCAAGTCCACCATCGTCAGCCTTTTTTTTCATTAATCCCCTTGAAATTCTTGACCTTTTGTTTTTCCAAATGAACTTTGCTACTATTTTTTCTAGATCTGTAAGATAATTTCTTGGGAGTTTGATTGGTATGGCACTAAATAAGTAAATTAATTTGGGTAGTATTGTCATTTTTATTATATTCGCTCGGCCTACCCATGAGCATTTTAAGTTTTTCCAATTGACTAGGTCTGATTTGATTTGTGTGGAAAGTGTTTTGTAATTTAGTTCATATAGTTCCTGACTATCCCTTGGCAGATAAATTCCCAAATATTTTATACTATCAACAGTTATTTTGAATGGAATTTCTTTTTGTATCTCTTGCTGCTGAACTTTATTGGTAATATATAAAAATGCTGATGATTTATGTGGATTTATTTTGTATCCTGCAACTTTGCTAAAGTTGTGAATTGTTTCTAGTAGTTTTTTAGTTGAGTCTTTAGGGTTCTCTACGTATATCATCATGTCATCTGCAAAGAGTGATAATTTGGTTTCCTCATTACCTACTCTAATTCCTTTAATCTCTTTTTCTTCTCTTACTGCCAAAACTAACATTTCTAAGACAATATTAAATAATAATGGTGACAGTGGGCAGCCTTGTTTCACTCCTGATCTTATTGGGAATGGTTCTAGTTTGACTCCATTACATATGATGCTTGCTGAAGGTTTTAAGTAGATACTACTAATCATTTTAAGGAAAAGCCCATTTATTCCTATACTCTCCAGTGTTTTTAATAGGAATGGGTGTTGGATTTTATCAAAGGCTGAAAAAAGAAAATATTATTAATTGCAACAACAACCAAGAAAAAGACTTGGAAATTTCTTGAATTACCTGGATTGTCCAGATGAATCCTCAATCAACAAGAACCCTCATCTATGTTTTGGAGATATATTTCTCAGCCTTAACTTCCACTGAAAGGCACTCTTAGTCTCAAAATTTCAATCTGGAACCAGTTGGTCTCTTTAATTATTGATGGAAATTGAAAGCTGCTTAAACTAAAGAGTTTTTAAATTAAATAATATTTCTGCCAAATAATAAGCATTGAGATGATTTTGTAAATCATACCAGCATAGAAATTAATAAAATAATTGTGTTTCTTCACTAAAAATGCAGAAGTTCTTGGTTTTCAAAGTTCTGTCCTAAAAAAATAGAAAGTAAAATATGCCTGGGAAAAAAATTACATTCAAAGATTTTTAGTCCAAGTAACTACACTGTCAGAAAATACAGGAAATAACATTTCAAAGAAAAAGTAAATAATTTTGAAGTAATACAGTAATTGGACTCCAGGAATAAAGCTGACGGTACAGCCAAATGCTAGACAGAGAAAGAAAATAGTCATTTTTCTATTTGTATCTCCAGTGTGTGGTGCCATGTAGTTGGCTGTTATCATACAATTGAGAAAATGCTATTTCCTTGCCCTCCATGAATTGTATAATATAAAAGCAAAACCAATAACACAGAATGACCTAGAATACTCAACCAAATACCAGTTATATACACCCCCCCAACCATATTGCTGGCAAACTAGTGGCTTCCATATACCCCCAGATTCCAGGCCAAGCTCTTTAGAACCAAGCAGAACATATCCCTTCAAATACTCAGAGACTATTGTCACACCTTTCATGAGTCTTATGTTGGGTTAAACATACTAAATTCTTCATTCAATCCACATGCACCATGAATTCATGATCCTTCACCATTCTGACTTGCTTTCCTTTAGATGTTCTCCAAACTGTAAATACCTGTTTCTTCTGAAATAAAAATCTTCTTCCCCTGTTATCTCTTCTCTCCTATACAGATAGTTCTACCATTCCAACATTTGTATTCTCCTCTACTATCCTATTACCTTGGCCCTCTTTATTTTTTTATGAATAAACCTCTCTGTGTCTTATATCTCTTCACACTGTTTTCATCTTCTTGTATTATCCAAAATCTGGCTCTCTTCAAAAGACATCAAATCCCTGAATTCTCTCTTTAGTACTGGGATCTCTATCTTTCATATATTTTGGCCAAGAAGTGTAGGTATATTTCTTTTTCCTCACTTTCACCTCCAGATTGTTCTTAAAGATTCATTCATTTAATTTGTCTTTTCATAAAATCTAACTCAAAATTGCAAATATCTACTCATCACTATATCAGCCAGACTTCAAGTTATTCTCCCTCTGTTCTAAAGTAGCTAAATATCTGATTCTCTGCTTTCTTCACTACACTAAACTCTAACCTTAAGCTTGATGGTGTATATCTATATCTCTCTCTCTCATATATACATATATATATGTGTGTGTGTATATATATATATGACTTTTTTGATCTGGCCACCATTCATAAATCATGCCACAACTGTGAAATTCTTCTTCAGCCACAATCACCTATCCTTCATTCTCTCCTTGTATCTCTTCACTCTTTAATATTTTTCATGCTTACTTTGACCTCCTGACATACCCTCTTCATTGTGTCCCATTCTTTCCTCTTTTTTGGAGGTAAGTTTCCTTCCAACACTAACTCCTCCATGTAATGCTTGATCTCAACCCTTTTCTGTTTCCCTCATTTTGCTCCCTGGACTATTCCCTCCCTCTACACAATAAGGGTAAGTGACATAATAGAAGGATCACTGAGACAAGAAGACCTGAGTTTGAATTCAGCTTCAGATATTCAGTACCATACAAACTTGGGCAATTTAATTAACTTTTATTTCCCTCTGTTTCCTCAACTATAAAATGGGTGTGGTAATAGTTCTCACTTCCTAGGGTTATTGTGAGGATCAAAGGAGATATTTGTAAAACTTAGCACAGTGCCTGGAACAAAGTAGGAACTATATACATATACATATATATGTATATATATAATAATAATAATTCAATCTCTACTCTTAAGGAGTTTATATTTCATCCACTTATCTCTATTCATAGTTTCTAATTCAGTTCAAACCCTCATTTTCACTTGCCTGGATTATTGAAACTGCCTCTATTTGGTCTTTCTACTTTGTCTCTTTCTCATCTCTAATAAATCTTCCACACAACTTTCAAATTGATATTCCTAAGACACAGACTCAGATATGAATCAGAAGTATGCCATCTTTCTGTCCAAAAATTGTCAATGGCTCACTATAGCCTTTAAAGATAAAATCTGAAACTTCTAAAACAATTCACAATCTGACTTTCACAAGCCTTTCCAGTTCTGTTTCATAATATTCATAAAATTCATAAAATTCTCTCACATACTTAAAGTATACTGCTAGTTATCCCCCATATTCAACATTCCATCTCTTCTATTCCTTGGCATAAGTCTTTCAGACATGGAATATGTATCCCCTCCTCACCTCTATTTTTTATAACAAAAGCTTCGTGTCTTTAAAAAAATTATTAATATTTTCTGTTTTTTACATCATAATAGTATACTATGTGTTCCTTCCAATTACCCTCCCATACAGGCATTCCATATAATAAATAGTATTGAAGAAAAAAATAAAATGAGAGGGAGAAGGCAACACAATTGATCAATATATAGCAGTGTGCTATACCTGTGGACCTCCCACCTTCAAGAAGAGTCAGATTGAGAGTGTCTTCTCATATATCTTCATTTAAGTCATCTATGATTTATATTTACTTTTGATAATTTGGTGTGTTGTTGATCTTTCCATTAACATAGTTGCAGTGCATATTATATATGTATATATACAAAATATATGTATATGTTGTTTGTATGAGTATGTGTATGTGTATGTATGTGTAGAAAATTTTCCTGGCTCTGCTTACTTCACTCTGTATTAATTCATATAGATCTTTCTTTCATGCTTCTATATACTTTTTTTATTAAATAACAGTAAAATTTCATTATATTTGTGAATCACAATTTTTTTAGTCATTCCTTATATGATGGGCAACCACTATGTTTCCTTCTTTCACTATCAAAAAATGTGCTGCAAATATTTTGGAGTATATAGGCGTATTTTTCTTATCCATGACTTCCTCATGAGTATGAACTCAATAATTGAGTCTCTGGTTCAAAAGCTATAGATATTTTCATCATTTTATTTGCAGTTTTCAAAATTGTGTTTCAAAATGGTTATGCCATTCCACAGCCCCACCAACAATGTGTTAGTGTTTCTACATTTCTATACACCTCCAACATTAACTGCTTCTATTTTTTTTTGATGTTTTTGTCCCATTTTCAGGGTGTGAGGCAAAACCTCATTTTTAATTTATATTTTTCTTATTATTAGCTATTTGGAGAATATTTCACATGACTTTGTAGTTTTTTGTGAACTGTTTCTTAATATCTTTGACCATGTATTTATTGGGGAATAGCTATCAGTTTTATTTGAATACCAAAAATTTGTTAAAGAAATTTGATATAAAGTTTCGGAGTGTATGTAGATGTGTTCTTTTTGTTTTTTGGTTTTGTTTTGTTTTTATCATTTGACCACTTCCCTTATCTTATAAGTATTAATACTGTTTGCATAGAAACTTTTCAGTTTTGACTACCCTCTTTTGTTGTGAACACAATATTATATTCCTTCAGTTACTTTAAAATTTTTAAAGGTAACACTGTTCCCACTGGCTCCTTTTCCTTCATCCAAATTCCTCTTTTTATTTGATATTCTCCCATAGTCTCCTCTCTTTTAACTAGTACTGTTCCTTGGCTTTTAGATTTCAATTTTACATTCCTTTCCAAAAAAGATTTCTCTCACTTTTTCCATTATCCATTGTCTCTTTTTGTTTAGACCCTCATTCTCTGATTCATTGCCCTGATATTTATTTGGTTTCTCTCTCTTCTTTATGTATTTCATGGCATCAAAGTTTCTAAATTATCCATTCTAGGTGCTTGTCTCTAGACACTTTCTGCCAGTGCTTTACAGCATTTCCCCCCATGGAGTCTCCTTTTCCATAGTTCCTGATTTCTATTACAATGCCAATTATTGAGTGTGTCAAAGAAAACATTGTACCATAGTAGGGAACCTTTTCCTAACACATTCTCGATTAGGCAGCCTACTACTGATCTAAACTCTCCCTTTCATTTCTGTGTTTTCCTGAACATCTCTTCATGCTCCAACTCTTTCACTCTCCAGGCACCAATAGTCCCGAGTTTTTTTCAGTCCCTTCCATCCCAGGACAGGTATACTTTTCAAGCACCAAATCCCCAGGCCTTATCCAGTCCCATTTTCTTTGTTTAATCATTTCTCTTCACTTATAGCAGCATTCACTAGTGGAACCCCCTCCTTTTCAATTTCCCTCCCTCCTCCTCATCTACTGGTCATAGGCTCTTCTCTTTTTGAGACCAGAAATGTTACCTTCCCCTCATTGCTAGCCCTTGATAAGATCCTGGAGTATCACTCACTCTTCTTTATTCTTCTTCTCCACTCACCCTCTCGCCTGTAAGTATCTTCCCATGTTGGCATGAAGAATAAACAAACATAAAGAAACAGCTACCTGTAGAGAAGTGTTACTTGGTTCTATTTATAATACCCTCTGTCCCACTCTTCATTGTTATCTCTACCAGATTTCCACTTTCACACATCCCGGTCTCCTTGTGCACATTTGGAAAGAAGTCTTTTACTAGTCTCTCTGTTGTCACCTTATTGTTGTTACTGTCCTTGTCTGCTTCTTTCATTCACTTTCCCTGCATTTCTGGGGGGTTTTTTGGCATATTTGAAAGGCAAGTAATCACTTCAGTTCTAGATTTTTTTTAATGTTTCAAGGAGCTAAAATAGTGGATTAGAGGCAACTCAACTAAATTATATCAACATTATTTCCAAACAATTTTAAAATAATTTTAGAGCACTAGAGCCAACAAAAGGTCAGAATAAGACATTTTTTCTGGCCTAAGAATATTTAAGAAGTTGGCAGATACCAAGTTAGAAGCCCCCTAGAGCTTACCCATAAAATGGAAGCAGGTAGCAGAATGGATTGAAATCATAATCCAATAATTGTTCTTGTTTAAATTTCTTTCTTGAAGAGGACCAATGGCATCATGAGAATAACATTTTGACTTGAGACTGAATTGTGGTTAAGTGAGGCAGAGCTAGTCATCAGCCTCTTCCAGAGCACTGAAGTTATTTATAAGAGATATACTTGAAATAGTATATTAATATAAAAATGCATGGAGTTAAAATAAAGATTGGAGAAGAATTTAATATGCTTCAGCTAAACTTTAAAAAAACAGAAGTAGCCATCATGATCAATAAGTTTTTCTTGCATAGTGTATATATTTTGAGCTCTTTCCACATCAATATAAATGTGAGGGCAAGATTAGTTACTATTCTGTGAAAAGTAAACTCTTCAAGAATAATCCAGTGGTCTCAATTTATTCACAGAAGACAAAGACTGTCTAATAGTTTTTCATAAACACTTTACTGAACTATCTCTTGAATACTCAGAATCAGAATGACTCATAATAACTACCAACAAAATACCAACAACAAGAATAATAATATAGTACGTGTTATGTGCCAGGCACTACACTTCACAAATATTATCTCATTTGACCCTCACAATTCTGGCAGATAAGGTTTTATTGTTATAGCAATAATAATAACTAATATTTTATAGAGTTTATTACATAACAACCACTATGATAAGCATTTCACAATTATTATCTCATTTGATCCTCACAACAGCTCTGGGGATTAGGTTCTAGTATTATTTAGACAATAAAATAAAGGCAAAGAGAGTTAAATGAATTGCTCGAGGTCACACATCTAATAGGTGTCTGAGACCAGAATCAAGCCCAGAGCTCTATGCGCTGCTCTATCTAGTTGCTTCATAAAGGAAATGTGACTCCTATCAAGTGTGTTTCTTTACATTGTCAAGCTAGAGTCATACTTATTTATTCATGAAATAAACAACTTCACCTACCCATTTCAGTAGATGATTACAATATTCTATGTGTAGATGATCCACCTAATTTTCTACCCAAATCTATCATTTCTTCTATTTAGCTTCTTTTGAAATAATATCCTCAGTTAATGAAACCATGAGAATCAGTTCATTGCCTTTTATAAAAGATCTTCAAAATATCTTTCTATTTCATGATGATAAATAGCTCTCCAATTATACTTTTTTGACAGTGAAAGAGCACCAAATGGGAAGAGTGCATTGTGGGCTGATATTATTAATATTTGGGGCAAATTATGTTGAACTACTCTGTGAATTAAAAAAAAAACACTGCTCAGTAAGAGCAGAGCCTTTCAGGCACAATATTCTTATAGTTGTTTTCACATTAATAGTTGCAGTTGTCACTCTCTTTTAGGAGAAATTTTTATAAACCTGCAAAGCTGGGAGCATCTTTCTTCATTAACATGTATGAGATAGGGACACTATGCAAGTGAGATGCTTTTGTCAACTTTAACAGATTTTCTTCTTTGCAAGGGAGGGTTCTATGATGATGGATATATTGAGAAACTATTGTAGTATAAAACACTTGAGAGAAATAGGAGACAAATAGAGATAGGAGAAAGAGGAAAGGGAGAAAGAAAGAAATAGAAAGACAGAGAAGGTAGAGAGGGAGGAAAAAAGGAGAGAGAGAGAGAGATAAAGAAAGACAGGGACAGAGATACAGAGACAGAGACAGAGAGAGGCAGAGACAGAGATACAGAGACAGAGACAGAGACAGAGAGATAGAGACAGAGACAAAGGCAGAGAGAGAGAGACAGATGAGGCAGAGAAAGACAGAGATAGAGTCAGAGACAAAGACAAAGAAACAGAGAGACAGAGAAAGAGAGACAGAGAGAAAGAAGAGGAAGAAGAGAAAAAAAAGAAACAGAAAGACAGAGAAGGTAGAGAGGGAGAGAAAAAAAGGGGAGAGAAAGAGAGAGACAAAGAAGGACAGAGCCAGAGATACAAAGACAGAGACAAAGAGACAGAGAGAGGCAGAGAGAAACAGAGATACAGAGATACAGAGACAGAGAGATAGAGACAGAGACAAAGGCAGAGAGAGACAGAGACAGAGAGATGAGACAGAGAAAGACAGAGGCAAAGTCAGAAACAGAGACAAAGACAAAGAAACAGAAAGACAGAGAAAGAGAGACAAAGATGGAGAGAGAAAAAGGCAGAGATAGAGTGAAAGACAAAACAAAGAAAAACCAAACATAATTTAAAACCTACTGTATTTTTCTCCCATTTGTTTATTTTAAAAAAAGGAATATATCCAATGTAAAAAACAATATACTGGGTAAAAATGAGGGAGAAATCATTGTAGGTAGACAGAGTTTTTGCAAGAATAGGGACAGAAAGAATGTGAGTATTATTATTTTTTTTAGCAGTACCTTATGGCCA
The DNA here is from genome assembly GCA_023553655.1 of Myrmecobius fasciatus. NCBI lineage: Eukaryota > Metazoa > Chordata > Mammalia > Dasyuromorphia > Myrmecobiidae > Myrmecobius > Myrmecobius fasciatus. The sequence goes on along the minus strand of JAJPUD010005949.1, from coordinate 18,623 downwards.
AAGAGCTCTAGAGCAGCTATTGAAAGATCTGAGTCTGTTCCTGACTCTGCCACTAATGCCTTGTGTGCCCCTCGGGCAGAACACTTAAAACCTTTTATCTTGGTTTCCTCTATGGGAAAATTGGGATAATACATACCCTTTAGCAATTTTGCGGTAACTTTGTGATACCAGCCGTTATGTGATTATATGTGTAGGGTGAATGTTTTGAGCTTCTGGCAGTGAGGTGCTACATAAATATTATGTGAGCATTCCAAAATTTTTATCTTTTGAAACTGACAAGCATCCCTTCTCTGAAGTCCTTTCTATTTATTCCTTGGGCAAAATTTCATAATAGTTATCCCCGTCACAGAAATAGAACTCAGTAAGTATAGCTGTGATTCCATTATTTATCTTTATCAACTTATTAGGGCAGCTAGGTGGTGCAGTGGATAGAGTGCTGGACCTCCTTTCTGTTTAAATATTATATTAATGCTGATGACTCACTCTATATTCCCAGCCTCATCCTCTCTCCAGAATTTCATTTGCACATCACAAATCATCAATTAGACATTTCAAACTCCAAACTTATCCTTTCCCCAAACACACCTTCTCCTAAACTTATTTTATTTAAAATTTATTATTTATTTTTAACATTTTTTTCTTTTTAAATTTTGAGTTCTAAATCTTTCTCTATCTTCTAAATTCTCCCACACTCACTAAGCAGGCAAGACATATATTTACATTATACATGTGAAATCATGTAACATTTCTATATTAATCATAATGTGAAAGAAACAAGAAAAACATACTTCAGTTTGCACTCAGAATTCACCCATTTCTTTCCCTGGAAATGGATGGCATTTTTCAATAATTAATCCTTTGGAATTGTCTTAGAACATTGTATTGATCAGAATAGCTGTCTTTTACAGCTGATTATCATTACAACATTGCTCTTAGAATATACAATGATCTTGCAATTCTTACTTTGCACCAGTTCACAAGGTTTTGGCCATGTTTTTTTTTGGTTTTTGTTTTTTGTTTTTTTGAAACCATCCCTATCATTTTCCACAGTGCAATAGTACTCCATTACAATCATATATGAGGAAAATTAATATTGGACTTTGTTGTACAATTACTTCATTCATGACTAACTCATCATAATATCATTTGGGGTTTGCCCAGTAGATTCTGAACTGGTTTGCCATTTCCTTCTCCAGCTCATTTTACAGATGGAAAAAAAAAAAAACAACAGTCAAATAGAGTTAAGTGATTTGCCCAGTATCCCCCAGCTAGTAAGCATCTGAGGTTGGAAATGACCTCATCAAGATGAGTCTTTTTTATTCCAAGCCTAATGTTCTATTCATTGCACCTGGTAGCTGCCTGATATTATACTGCATCATTTGATATTTAATATTAATATGTAATATATTATTTTCTGGCAAAAAAACAACATTTTTTAGCCTAGTTGAAGAGATCTCTCACCAACTAACTAAAAATGTAATCACTCACAGACTGAGCATAAATGTTTGCTTCTGTTTACATAATCTAGCCTGAGTTAGATCCTCCCCAAGGGGCATATTCCTTTGTCCTTACAATTTATTGCAATATTATCACTAGCCTAACTAATAAATTAATTATACCCAGAACTTAGTATTTCAGAAATTTCAATTAGCATATATGCCACAACTGGTTCAACTAAACCCAATTGACTTCCATCTCTCAGAAATCCTAATTTCCTGAAAGTTTCAACTGAAGTATCACTTTCTACTTGAATCTTTTCTTGATGCTTCCTAACCTCCCAGATATTAATACCTTCTCCTCAAAAATCACTTTTTGTATGACCTCAGCAATGTTTTGGTCAATGCTTAATAACCACTGGGTGGGGGAAGGGGGAATACACAAAAAGTTTAAACTTCAGTATTATCATTTTCTCAAAACTCTTTAAAATTTAGGCAATCAACAAAACAATAAATTAAGCTTTGATTTTTAGTGTTTACCAATTTCTGAGGTGTAAATGCCCATAATAAAAAATTAACACTTGGTTCTGGAGAGCTGTTACTCCAGCACATTCCTGTGAATACAATCTAAATTTATTTGTTACCTCACTGGTTTAAGCTCTTGTAGGGAAGAGACTGATTTTTATTTTTATTATTGCACCAACACCAACTAACATGGTGCCTAGCACATAGTTAGAAATAATATCTGTTGAATGTTAGCTTGATTTATAAATCCCTTAATTTGACCTCTCACATTTTGGTGATAATGAACCTCAGATAAAAAGAAGTTATTAGTTTTCCCAACTTCACTCAAATATTTCATAGCAGAGTCAAGATTTTGTCTCAAAAATCTAATTTGCTTTCTATTGCACTGTGAACACTACTTCAACCTTGATAAGCCCTCATCAATGCATGCTTGGACTTCTGAAATAGCCCGTTGGTTTGTTTCACTGCCTTAAATATCTCTTTACTTCAATCCATACTCAATTGTCAAATTGATCTTCCTAAAGCTCAAGAATGGCCATGTTAACTCCATATTCAGTAAACTCCTATGGCTACTTATTGCCTCCAGGATCGCATACAAAATCATCATAGATTTTTAAAGTCCTTCATAATCTGGTCCCTTCCTGCTTTTCCAGTCTACTTATACCTTATTGTCATCCAAATAATCTATGATCTGGCACCATATGGAAAGAACATTAACATCTTGGAGAATATACAAAGTAAAGCAAACTACATAGCAATTCTAAAATTCCCTAACTTTCTGAGAGGTAACAAAAGTGTTGGGGAGGAAATCAAAAGCCTAGGGGATTGAGAAATAAGAAGAACAAAGGATAAGAGGATAGATAGGGATGGAAAAGAGTTGGTAGAGTGTAAGTCATTGTTAGGAATATGCTTCAGCCTTCTCAAACTCACAGTGGACATTGTGTGTTCTTGAAAAATATTTAATTTTTACAAGTATTTTTAATGATAAAAATATTTTAGTATATTATATCTAAGCCTATTTTGTTTTGAGAAAGGAGTGATATGAATTCAATCCACTAAATATTTATTGAGCACCTACAATGCACAAAGCAATATTGTAGGTTCTAGAAAGATACAAAATTTAGATAAAGAACCTGAAGCACAGCCTTCTTAATGTGAAATCACCAGAATAGTTAGCACAGATTCAAAGTATTCTGTGGGTCTATATTAACTCGAAAAATCTAGCTCACAAAATCCTACCAACTTGGGGTCACTTTTTCCCTTGTCAGCCAGAGGATGCAATTAATTCAAAATAAAGATATTTAATGAAAAAGGTTAGCAAGAAAAGCTGCCAAAAAACATTCCTCTCATAAACTTAGGACATACTTTCCCCCAAATATGCACACTATTAGTGGGGAGAATTGCCATGCATAGGGATCATACAGAAGGGGAATATACATGTGAAATGTGTCCAGGACATATCTATTAAGGTATAATTTTTGTAGGCCTACCAATCTCTACTGGTAGTATTATGCTGCCTTAATCAGGCCTATTTTGTGGTGAGTATCCCTGTAAGTTTCATAGTGAGTTCTGAGAAGATAATTGAGAATTATTTTGCTAGTCTTTTCATAGCATATCTTCTGGGCTATCTTCCATCTCAGCTATTAGATGAGGTTGACTAGAATCTTTCTCCTGATAAGGGAACTCATCACTTGAGACTAGCAAAAGTTAAGCAGAATTCTCCTCTCCTTCACCACTACCTCCTCCACCTCACTTAGTCTTATTCCTTTCCCTCCTACTTTCCCCTAGAGTACAATAGATTTTTATACTCAACTGAATGCGTATGTTACTCCCTTTTTGAGTCAATTCCTATAAGGTTCACTGATTCTTCTTACCTCCCTATGTTTTCCTCCATTTTGAAAGGTTTTTCTTATGTGAGATAATTTACTCCATCCATTTCCCCTCTCCCTTTTCATTCCTCCCTCATCCATTAATTTTATTTTTTAGATATCATCTCTTCATATTCAACTCACATCTGTGCCCTCTGTCTATATATGCTCCTTCTAACTTCTCTAATAATTAGAAAGGTCTTATGAGTTGCAGGCATCATCTTCCCATATAGGATTATAAACAGTTGAACTTTAAGTCCCTTATGATTTTTCTTTCCTATTTACCTTTTAATGCTTCCCTTAATTCTTGTATTTGAAAGTCAAATTTTCTATTAGCTCTGGTCTTTTCATCCTCTATTTTATAGAATATCTATTTTTCCTCTAAAGGATTATACTCAGTTTTTTCTGGGTAGATGATTCTTGATCATAATCCATATTGGGAATTATACCCTTACTAGTAGGTGCTATGCTCAAAGGAAAATAAATTGTAATCACCAAAGCCTAGCAAGAGATTTCAAGGTTTACAGGCTATATTTTTTTTCATGGACCATGCCTTAAACCCAAATCTCTCTGGTTCTCATTGACTGACCAATGATAGGTCCCAGCCCAAACTTCAGTTGGTAGTTGTTTGAATTTTGATAGCTCAGAGTGAGTGTAATTGTTTCTGTTTTGGCCAGAAACCCTGAGTGTCTTTGTTTCCCAGACTGATTTTTGACTTTTGATTAGGTAAAAGAAGTCATTCTCTGACTCATTTTTTACTTATCTTTAATCACTGAATGGGCATTGTCTCAGACAAACTGAGACCTGAGAAAGATCTTAGTTTAAAAAGACCAAGTCCTCCCACTGCATCTAGAAACATCTTCATTCATCCTGATATACATTTTGCCATTGGACCCAGATGGCTCTAGATGAGAAGTGAGGCTGTGACTTTGCATAGCCCTGCCTCCTTTTAATCCAATTCACTTGTAAATCATTACCTCTCCTTCATGTTGCCTTAATTTTCTTAAAAACAAACGATAAACAGCAACAACATAGCTCCTTTTGCCCTCCAAGATATTATATTGTAAGCCCTCTGATCCTTTAAACTGCTAAATGTGGTGTTATACTGACTGAGGGTCCACAATATTTGAATTGTTTCTTTCTAACTGCTTGCAATATTTTCTTCTTGATCCAGGGGCTCTGAAATTTGACTATATTGACTATATATCCTGGAAGTTTTCATTTGGGGATCTCTTTCAAGAGATAATCAGTGGATTCTTTCGATTTCTATTTTCCTTCTGATTCTAGAATATCATAACAATTTTCCCTGATATTTTCTTGAAAGACAGTGTCTAACTGTTTGGTTTGGTTTGGTTTTTGATCATGGCATTCAGGAACTTTTCAATAACTTTTATATTATCTTTCTTGTATCAATTTTCCAGGTGAGTTATTTTTTCCACTGAGATATTTCACATTGTGTTCTATTTTTTTGATTCTTTTTGTTTTGTTTTGTTTCTTCTAGTCATTAATTTCCATTTGATCAATTCTAATTTATAAGGAAGTTTTTTTGTTTTTTGTTTTGTTTGTTTTTTGTTTTGTTTTTTTTTAATTCAAATTGTGAACTTTTGTTCCTCCTTTTTGATTTGGCCAATTCTACTTTTTAAGGAATTTTTCTTTTTCTTCAGCAAATTTTTGTGATGCCTCTTTTTCCATTTGGCCAGTTATGGTTTTCAATTCATTCTTTTCCTTACTGATTTTTTGTACCTCTTTTACCATTTAGCCTATTTTTGTTTTTTCTTCAATATTTTTGTCCCCTTTTCCAAGCTACTGACTCTTTTTTCATGATTTTTTTTGCTTCACTCTCATTTCTCTTCCCAATTTTTCCTCTATCTCTCTTGCTTGATATTCATAATCCTTTTTAAGCCCCTTTCTGACTTGAGACTAGTTTGTATTTTCTTGAAAGTTTGTGGTAGCTTTGACCTTGTTATCTTCTGATTGTGTTTTGATTTTCCTTGTCACCATAGTAATTCTTTTTTTTTTTTGCTGATTTTCCCAGCCTATTTCTTGACTCTTAACACTTTGATAAAGTGGACTCTGCTTCCAGAGGGAGGATGTACCAAGCTTCGGAGTTTTGTGCAGCTGTTTTTAGAGATACTCCCAGGGTTCTCTAAGTTTTCAGTTCTTCCAAGTGTTATGATCTAAGGAGCCGTGTTTACTATGCTCCTGGTCTGTGCTCTGGTCTGTGAGTGACCACAAGCATTCTTTTCTGCCCCAGAATTGTGACAAGGATCCCAGCTTCACTGTGGCCACAAGCTTTGGTACTTTAGTGCTCTTCCTTGCCCTGGGACTGCTACTCAAAACTATGAATCAATCAGCTGTGAGTCTGGCAACAGAATGCTGCTCTTAGTGTCAGCAAAGAGACTCCTGTAATCTCCTTCTGATCAGTTATTCTACCCCTTTATCATCTGGTCAGAGAACTCCAGAAGCAGCAACTGCCATGCAGACCCAGTGGCTGCTGCAGCCTGCTTCTGGTTTGCTGGTACCCAGTCAGTGCTGATGCAACCTGCACTGAACTGGGTTCCACTCTCACCCCAGTGGGACAGACCTTTCCTGCTAACCTTTGTTTTTCCCTGAGGCAGTTGGGGTTAAGTGACTTGCTCAGGGTCACACAGCTAGGAAGCATTAAGTGTCTGAGACCACATTTGAACTCAGGTCCTCCTGACTTCAGGGCTGGGGCTCTATCCACTGCACCACCTAGCCACCCCTCCTGCTAACTTTTAAATTGTCTTTAATTGGAAAATTATTTCACCCTGTCCTTTTGTGGATTTTACCCTATAAGAAATTGTTATATAGCATTATTTAAAAGTGATCAGAGAGATTTGGGGGAGAGGTGAAGCAAGTCACTGCCTTTTCCCTGAAAGTGCTTACTTTCTTAAGTGCTTACTCACAAGCTCTCTTCCTTTTTTCAAGTTGGTATTTCTTGGTAGGAATATTTTTGTGCTTCCTCCTGAGCAAAATTGCAAACCTCAATCTATTATCCTTCAGGTACTTTTATCTGTTACATATAAACCCTTGAATCTATTCAGAACATCTACTTCGTATTCATAAGAGATGATACTTAGGTCATACCTAACCTACATGCAGAATATATCGTGCAAAATGCCAGTTTAGATGAATCAAAAGTTGAAATTAAGATTACCAGGAAAATATCAACAATTTCAAATAAATCGTGTGTGTGTGTGTGTGTGTGTATGTGTGTGTGATCCCACTCTGATGGCAAAAAGTGAAGAATTGAAAAAACCTCTTTATGATTGTGAAAGAATAGAATATAAAAGCTGGCTTGATGCTTAATATCAAAAACACTAAGATCTTGGCAACTGATCCCCTCACTTCCTGGCAAATAGAGAGAAAAAATGGAAGCAATGTCAGATTTTATATTCTTAGGCTCAAAGATCACTGCAAATGGTGACTGCAGCTATGAAATTAAAAGATGCTTGCTCTTTGAGAGGAAATCTATAGCAAATCTGGACTGCATACTAAAAAGCAGAGATATCACCTTGCTGACAAAGGTCCACATGATCAAAGCTATGTTTTTTTCCAGTAGTAATATATGACTGTAAGAATTAGACTATAAGGAGAGCTGAGCACAATAAAATTGATGATTTCAAATCATGAGGCTGGAGAAGATTTTTGAGAATCCCTTGGACAGCAAAAACATCAAATCAGTCAATACCTAAAGAAATTAATTCTTTGGAAGGACAAATACTAAAGCTGAAGCTTAAATATTTTACCTTATAATGAAAAGACAGGACTCATTAGAAAACACATGATATTAGGAAAGAATGAAGGCAAAAGAAGTGGATGGCAGAGACAACAACAAATGAAAACTTGAACAGACTTTAGGAGACAGTGGAGAATAGAAGGACCTGGTGTGCTATCGTTCATGGTATCATGAGGAGTTGGACATTATTACTTAACAACAACTTTCTCTAGACTCACATTTAATAATGAAAGTTATCAACTATATAAGAAAAAAAAGATGACAAAGTTAAAAGGATGATTCTCATAACATTTTTAACACTTACTGAAGTTAGGTCATCATCATACGCATTCAGTCTCAATAAGAAAAAAAGTTCTTTTTGTCCTGGCTCTTCTGTAGAGTAATACTTGCCTCTATGAAGCCTGAATATGAGATTTTATTCATCCTCTCTGCAAAATGTGATTGAGATCCTACCTTTCTTTATAACTAATCTTTCAGTGTCTCAGGCAACCATATAAATTGCAAAGAAAAAAAAAAGTTCTTTCCACTCAAGGATTTCTTTTTTCATATGAAACTAATCTTGGTTTAAATATAGTTCTTTAAAGATAAAGAGATAGCTGTGTATATACTATGTATAAATTGAATAATTTTATATTAGAATATTACAGCTAACATACATTATCTATATATGCTAAGTGTATCAGGGAAGCAGAAAACAGTGATATATGGATCATTTAAGAACCCCTTCTAACTATAGTCCTGTAAATTAAAAAAAAAAAAACTTCCCCTCTGACAAAAGGAACAAATCAATCAGTTTTTATCTTAACTGTTTAAGATAATGAGTGAGCATCTAGGTTTGAAGTAAAGGACAAAAGAAATTTCTTTAGTCACTAAAGTTAACCTTTACAAAGGTAACTCCATTTCTACTTTTTGTGAACTCATGGCTACTAAATTCTCAGATAAACCAGCAATGGCAGTTTTTGTGGCCAGACTTCCCCAGTATTCTTCCTCTGAAAAGAATAAAAGAAAGTTTCCCTTTTATGTGAAGAGGCCTTCCAGAGAGAACTAAAGTAATAACTATGACCCCTCTTTAGTCTGACATTTTCTTTCTGCTCCCTTTTCATAAATTATTTCTTTTCTCTCAATGTCCTTTGCACAAGGTAAGATGGAATGTTTCTCCTTTTTCTAGCTGTTTGCCAAGAGGGCAAGTTTTGTACATATCTTTAATAAATTATGACTACATACTGCTTTCTATAACCAAGCCAAAGACCCTTCCATGTCTACTAAAGTTGATCAAGTTGTAATTATTTGCTAAAAAGACTTTTTTCCACCTCTTTTAGATTGAATCCTTGATAAAAAAAATAGGTTAAGAAATAGGTTGAAAACAAAGCGTAAATTCATATCTTCCAAATCCATATAGTTATTGTCTTGTCTGCCATTTTTCATTATCATTTGCAAATATGGAACTCTCACTTGGGAGCTTTTTAAATTGAAATTTGGAACACTATAATTTACTTCCTATGTTCTACTGGGCAAATAACTTCTCTTCAAAATGCAGGGGTTACAAAAATTAAATCACTAGGGAAGGTTTCCCTTTTCCACAAGAACTTTTAGAAAAGCTGGAAAAAAGTTTGTCTAGAGTTGGGTTTAGAGCAATGCATTACACTATGTTTTATATAGTTTATAGCAATAAAATCAAAATGCATAAACAACCTCAATAATTAAATGCCATACCATTCAAAAAGAAACAGAATTGAAGGGGTTCAGATAAAAGATATATATATATATATATTGCTTTTTGCTGAGGCAATTGGGGTAAAGTGACTTGCCCAGGGTCACACAGCTAGGACGTGTCTGAGACCAGATTTGAACTCAGGTCTTCCTGACTTCAGGGCTGGTGCTCTAACCACTGCGCCACCTAGCTGCCCCAAAAGATATTTTTTACTATACCTAGGGGAGAATTCATAACTAAACAAGGGAAAGAAGATCATAAAAGATAAAATAAGTAATTTTGAAAATATTAAATTAAAATGAAAGACAGCATAGTGGATAGAGAGATAACCTCAGAGTCAGGAATTCCCAAGTTCAAATATTGCCTCATATTCTATATGAATAATCACTTGCCCTTTCAGTGTCCAAGGCAATGCTTTAGGATTGCAAATTGCAGAAAAGGTACATATCTACACTGTGAGAGTTTTCTTCATCCGATTGTTAACTTATAGTAATGAACTCATAGGCCCTATTATTTAACGCAAACACACACATATAGATCTTCAAATAAATAAAATTGATAAATTATGAAGAAAAAATTAAAAATGAAGCAATAGTTTGCATGAAAATATCGCCCATAAAAGTATGATATTCTAACTATATATTACATTGACCCAAAGATATAGAAGATCCAAAGTCATTCTCTAAAATATAAATAGTCAAAAGATCTAAAATTTCAAAGGAAATATTGCCAAATACAAATAACCTCAAGAAAATGTTTCAAATCACTAAAAGAAATGCAAGTTCAAATAATTCTGAGGTTTCACCTCATACTATGTGAATTGACAAAGATGGCAAAAGATGGTATCAGTCAACATTGAAGCAGCTGTGGGAAAATAAGCATGCTGACAGTGCTGGTCCAACTGTGAAGTGTTTAAACCATTGTGGATTTCAAATTGTAATTATGCAAGAAAAATAATTAAAATATTTATATTCTTTGATCTAGTAATCCCACAATGGGGTACATATGCAGAGAAAGTCAAATGCAAAAAAAATTTTGATATATATCAAAATATTAAAAACTACTCTGCTGTAGCAAAAAAAAAAAAAAAAACCTAGAGAAAAAGTCCCCCTCTGATTAAAAATTGCTAGAAAATGTCTTTATGTCAGTCTATTAGGTATAATTTTAGAGCCACAAATGATGAATATGAGAAATTTAGAGAAACATGGGAAGATTTTGAGCATCAATTAAGCAAAATTAAGAAAACAAGAAACAGAATGTCTACAAAACATATACAAACAGGTCATTCACGGAAAGGAAGTTGAATTTACGAAAGGCCAATAAAAGTTTTAGGGAAGAAATAATGAAATATGTCTCTTCTTTTATGGCAAAAAGGAAACTACTTGGATAAATTATTGTATACATTTTCAGATGTAGTCAATATATTGGATATTTCTGCATTTTTTATCACTATGATGTTAATACAAAAAGCATCAATAAAAAACTTTAATAAAATGAATGTGAGGTCTGGATTAGATGATGTCTAAGATAAATCCACTTCTAATTCCTATGACTTACTCAGTTCCTAAACTTTGAGAAGTCTATGACTAATTGGCTTAACTGGTGTGAACTATAATGTTAATGGACTTAATGTGGTAAATTCAATCCACCCAAAGGCAAGTTAACTTTATTTTACTCTATGATCATGGCTATTATACATAACTCTTGTTGACCTTCTAATAAATGTCAATGATCATGAGGGGGCCTAAGTATGAAGGAGAATGAATGCAAATCGACTGGAAAAATAATTACATTTCCCTGCCCCCATAAAAAGGATGGAATTTTCCTCTTTACAAATGAAAGGTAGTGCAAAGCAAATATTTTGATTAAGACCAACAACCCATTTCATTTACCTCACTAAAGATGTTGTTGATGACCAGATAAAGATCCTTACTGTTGTTTACATTCTTATAATATCAAAAGGGATATAAACCATAAGTGCTTACTTTGAATATTCAGTATCCTCTGATTTTTTTCTTATACTGTATCAAAACTTCCTTCCCAAATCCATTGTGATTGGATTGTGGGAAAAAAATATAGCTGAGGGAAAAAAATGACTAGGTCCTAGTTTTAGGCAAGGGTTGCAATATAATTTCATTTTTCATTAAATATTATTTTATTTTTTCTAATTATATGAAAAGATAATTTTTCAACATTCATTTTTGTAAAGTTTTGAGTTCCAAAATTTTCTTCCTCTCTTAAATATATTTCCATATTAGTGATGTTGTGAAAGAAGAATCAGAACAAAAGAGGAAAACTGTGAGAAAGAAAAAACACTTTTTTTAAGTGAAAACAGTATGCTTCAATTTGCATTCAGACTCTATAGTTCTTTTTTTGGATGTGGATACCATTTTTTATCTCAAGCCTTTTGGAATTGTCTTGACAAGGTTTAGTTTCCCCTTGTTGTGTTACAACCTGATTTTTAGATTTCCCATGTTAAAATAGGAACATATCAAGATTTGAGGAAGTGAGAATGGATTTCATTTTTACCTGCTGTGAAACTGCCAAAAAAAGTAGAAGTCTTCATTTCTTTCAGTAACTAAAATTTCTTAGAGCTCTTTCTAGTATTAAGACTGAATATTAAGACCTATCTATCTGTCTATCTGTATTTCTATTTACTATCTATCATCACCCTCTATCTATCTATCTATCAATCTACTTATCTCTCATGACAGGCAACATGAAATAGTGGATATTGAGCTAGCCTTAGAACAGGGAAAACCTGGATTCAAATCCTGCTTCTTACACTTGCTAACAACATATCAGGCATGTTACATAATCTCTCAGTGCTCTGAAAATCTCTAAAACCAGAAATTATTAAAAAGGCCCAATCTGTGGAAGGAGTTTCTTTATCCAGGGAGTTCTATGTGAATTATTCAAGGTGAATCATAAGCACCATCCCTATACTTATACATTCATTAATAAAGAAAATTTTATCTGTCCTTCTGATTTTGTCAATGTAAAGAACTCCGATCTGGAAACTCCATTCACTGGTGGAAACCTGCAACTCAACTATAATTTAGCTTTAGAGAGCTCTCCAACCTGCTCAAACAACTGTTATATATTAAAAATAGAATTTGAACCCAGTTCTTATGAAGTCCAAGGATTTGACCTTTCCATACTCTTCAATTGAATTTCTTATATGCAAGCTATTGCACATTTATGAACAGACACATGTCTACTATATACTTGCACCACATCCTGTCCATATACCTAAGCACTTGTTCAGTTGTTTCAATTGTGTTTAACTCTTTGTGACCCCCCACTTAGAGTTTTCTTGGAAAAGATACTGGAGTGCTTTGCCATTTCCTTCACCAGCTCATTTTACAGGTGAGGAACTAAGGCAGAGTTAAGTGACTTGCACAGGGTCACATACCTGGTGTCTAAGACCAAATTTCAACTCACATTTTCCTGACTCCAGACCCAGCATTCTATCCACTGTACCACCTAGCTACCCTCATCTTTAGTACATATACCCATAAATGTGTTGCCATTGAAAACACATTTTATATATACATTATTGTATATGCATATGTATGCATATAATATATATATAGTATATTGTATAACCTTGTGGACCATAGACCTTATTTGTACATACTCAATCTAGTAGAACTGTTTTTGTTCTCTCTAGATTCTGTGGTAAGGCATAGCATTGATCACTGGCCCTGGAAACAAGAAGACCTGAATTCAAATCTAGCCTCCAATGCTTTCTAGTTGTGTGATCTGAGACAAGTCACTTAAGCTCTGCTTGTCTCAGTTTCTTCAACTGTAAAATGGGTCTAATAATGGAATCTATTTCTCAAAGTCATTGTGTGGATCAAACAAGACAATGTTTGTAAAAGCACTTAGCATGGTACCTAGTATATAATAGGCATTATATAAATGCTTATTCCTTTCCCTTCTTTCCCTTTCCTTGTGGTGTCATTTTGCTTCCTCATGCAGGACATACAGTGACATTACATACAAATTTGGTAGATCCACTGTCATTAAGGGAAAAGCAAGTTTGTCATGGAAATATGGGACATGGTAAATAGTAAATTAAGTAAATTTAACAAATTTTAATTAATTAACATTTAAATATTAGGAAATAAATAAATAGAAGGCATACTGTGCACATATATGAACACACATGCATTGTGTTTGTATGCTGTTTGCACATACCCATGAACAGACATATAATTATGTCTGTATGCATGTGTAGTGCATATGTTATATATATATATACTTATATACAATTCCATGCCAACAAAATAAATATATGTGCATAAAATGTACAGTATAGATGCATGTAAACACAAGTATAACTATGCACATATATATGTGTGAACCTAATGTACATAAATATCCATTGTGTAAATTACATTGCATAAATGTAGATATATGACTATATATACCAAAATTGCTTTTTCAGAAACATTTTGAAATTTTATATTGAATACTGCACATGCAGTTTCTGTTATTGTATTGTCAGTAAGTAGAACAGAAGTATTATAAATTCATAGCAAGCCACTGACTGCTTTTATTAGCATTTAGTTAAAATTGGGTATCAAGAGTTAAAACAAATGAAGCTATTTGGAATTAGCTTTTTCTGTTTTGTTATGGGGGTGGAGAGAAGGTGTCAAAATCTTATTGAGTTTTTCCTTCATATAATGGACTACTAAGTCTTAATATGTACTCCCAATCATTTTGTCATTTACCCAAAAAGCATGTAAAATGAGTAAATTACCATTCTGTGAAAAATTAATATTCCTTTTGTTCATTCCATATAGAAGCACAAATGAGAAAAAATATGATACAGTCTCCTTATTTAAATATGACATTTTTTTCATTTAAAATGCCACTTATTTTTAAGCATGCTATGGGAAATACAATTTGAAAGTTAAAGATGCATTTCTTCATGCAGTCTTTTGCTTTATTTGTTGAGTCATTTTTCAGTCATGTCTGATTCTTCATGACCCCATTTTTGTAACACTATTCACTGCATTATCTTAGGTTAAAATAAAAAAAAGGTACTGTCACAGAATATTCAACTGAACTTAAAAGATGTATCTCATACAGAATATGTAGAAATGCTGATAATTTCTATATTGCCATTTTACTTATCATAGGATCTTATGATCATAGTTTTAGTTCTGGAAGGGATCTCAGAACCCATATAATCCAATTCTTTCATTTTATAGATGAGGAAACAGAGCCCAATGGAGATTATGTAACTTGATGAAGGACACACAATTAGGAAATATCAGAGATGGAATCTGAACTCAGGGGCTCTGACTCCAGACCCTTTGTTGTTGTTACTGTTTTGTTTTACCACGTACTACCTTCACTATCTGACTTGGTCTTCCTCTCCTTTCCCAACAATGGAGAATTTTCTTAGTATTGTCTGAATTGTTTTCTCCATGACTATTTCCACAATGTGAATTAAATCTTTGATTATTACTGTACCATAAAATTATTGAAATTGAAATGTATTAGTCCTGTACCATGAAATTACTGAAATTGAAATTGATTATTACTGTACCATGATTATGTGCTGTACTATTTTACCATGAAAACATATATATGTTCATGATGCATTTCTTTCAAAAGATAAAATACTTCAATTTGTCTTATCCCTTAGTCTCTTGCAATCTCAGTGCTAAGTGGATAGATAGGTGGCTCAGTAGATAGAAGGCCATGGAATGAGAAAGACTCATCTTTCTGAGTTCAAATCTGGCTTCAGACCCTTACTGATAAGTAGGCAAGTCATTTAACCATGTTTGCCTCCATTTCCTCAGTTGTAAAATGATCTGGAGAAGGTAATGGCAAACCACTCTGTATCTTTGCCAAGAAAATCCTAAATGGGGTCACAAAGAACCAGACATGACTGGAAAACCTCTCAACAACAGCATAGTGGAGAAAGCATTATGTCTGAAGTCAAAAGGCCTAAGTTTAAGTCCTAAATCCACTTCTCACTAGACTTATGAACATGTCTCTTCCTGTGTAAAATGGGAAAAATAATATTCACACCATAGTAGATATGAGCATTTTATAAAGTGGAGGGTGCTTGCTATATGCTTCTAAGTTTCAATGGCTTGGGTGTTCTCATTAAGGTGGGCACCCCACTTTAATGGTGGTACAGATTCTCACCCAATAAATCTTTCTTGTCCTATTTAGTTCTTATCTCTGTCATCCTGTATATTTTCCACAAAGATTCTAAGTCAGTCGACAAGCATTTATTAAGTGATTACTGTGTTCTAGGACCTAATCTTTACTAATCTCTTGGGATACAAAGACAATAGAAAATAAACAAATAGAAATAATAAATATGTCAGTGACTTTTTGTCAAGAAATTCACATTCTATTGGAGGAGAAAACATGCAAATAACTATGTCAGTATCCCACAGCCTATTCTTTTCCCCCATATGTCTTTCCATTGCCTTTTGAATAACCTGGAATTTAAACTTTTTGAAGACAATGGTATTTCATGGTTTGCAGTTTTAAAGTACAATGACTCTTTCAAGGCCTTTTTCAACAATGAAAAGAGCAGGAAGAATTTTCCCTTTTAAGGGAAGAAATTTGCATTTATTGTCAAAAGATATAAAGCATTGTTGAAATTATAGATAAATGTTTTGATATAAAAAATTAACTTTGTTTTAACATAAGCTGATAAAACAGGTATATGAAAAAACAGCTTTTGAATAATGGTCACTTCTAGAAAGAAAATGATCTATGGTATGGATTTGAGGACTTGGATCATGGTGTAGAGTGATTTCATTTCTGTGGGAACAGTTTAACATTATAAAGAAGCAGAAAAAGACCTCTTATGTATTCAAAATGAAAAAAAAATGCAAGTATGAGAGAACAGTTTCAAAAGCATCAAAGAAAAAGATTGCCTTGTTGGAGATTTCAGAGCTCAGGAATGATGGACACCACCACAAATTTGCATCTACTTGTTTTATGACCGATGAGGACAGTAAAACTCAGAAAATGAGAAATCACATAAACATTTGGAGAGTGAAATATGATTGGAAAAAAGACTGTCCCTCTCATAGGAAAAATGGGGGAATTTGTGATTTTTAAAGTAAAGGGTGAGTCATTGAGATCAGCAAGCTTTCATTTAAGCCATTGAACTACATCTAGTATAGGGAGAAAGTAGTGGGAGAAGGGCAAGAGAAGAGAGGAGCAGCAGAGGAAGGGAGCTAAAATGAAATAAAGACACAGCAGGGAAGGTAAAAACCTGCTCTCAATTGGAACTGTGGCTATTAGAGGGAGTCAGCTGGGGGAAGACTTCCAGTGAGTGATTCCTATTGATTGGAGGGAACTTATGTCATTGGCAAAGAGCTCCAGTAGCATCGCTACTGAGAGCTGGAAAAGGGAAAAGGAGTGTATAGCATTGATCTCCATTCTGATTAAACAGAATAACATCCATAGTGAGTGAATGTTATGTTCTTGTTCACATAACTAAGAGGTAGCCATTTTGATAAGCTTAGCAGTGACTATGGATATTATTTTAGACATGTTAAATACCTAATAAATGATTTTTCTTTCATTTATTCATTTTACAGAAGAAGATATGAAGTTCATAAAAGTTAAAACAACTTTTTTTTAGTGAATGGCATAACTGGAGGGGTCAAATTTCTATCTAATATCTATTAGATAATAAAATGATGATAAATAATAATGGTATAAAGATGTTTATAGGAAATGAGGTAATTTTTACACTTTTTATGTGGACAAGGATATTTAATCCTCAAGTTTCATAATTTAAAACTTTTCTTCCTATATTTTCATAAACCTACAAAGAACTGTGGCTAAGAACTGAATTTTCTTTTTCATTTTTTTTACTTCAGGGATATATATACACATTATCCTATTATAGTCCCCTCCCTCTCTAAACCATTCATTGATCTCAAATCCAGTGGTTTCATAATCATAATTATACCTAGAATGTCTAAATTGGGGCTGCTTATGTTCAGCTATTGAAATAAGGCTCCTTTGAGTTGGAGTTTTAAAATGAGGCAGAGATAATAAATTTCTCCTACTCGTTTCAATTCCTACATTTGTCAGCAAATGCATCTCCAAATGGGTGATTATCTAGTAACCTAGCAACATCGAGAGAGAGGCAGAGAGAGAGAAAGGAAATATGAAAGGGAAGGTCTGATAGCCAACTAAAAATGGATATGGTATAGGTCTCCAGATCTGTGTCAAAAATTGTGGTGAGGATAGTATTCAGGTTCTTCAGATTGAGGTAGGATAGTATATATCAAGATGGCTTCCCAACTTTCCCTTTTGTATACAAAAGGTTCCATTTCTTACTGGTATTACAACTTCTTCCTCTTTGGAGGAAATTCCAGAATGTTGAGTAATGGGAGGCAAGATGTTATATGCTATATGTGGTTGGTTTTCTTTTGTTTTGTTTTGTTTTAATCCCTGAGTACAGGGATTTGTTTGAAAGAAATTAGGATGGAACTGGAATGTATCCTGGTTTACACTTTACTACAAAGGAACTTTAACTACAAAGGAAAGTCTGTCCTGCCATTTTTATTTTCAAGTCTTGTCATTTTCATTTTTATAACATCTCTCATATATGTTATATTCTCTTTACTCACAAATCCTCTAACCTGGTAGAGGCTTTTATCCACTCATACTTGCTTCTGTTTATTCTTTCTGTCTGAGTATCTCCCTGGTTCACCAAAATTCCTTTTTTTTTTTTTATAAAGCTTTTTATTTGCAAAACATATGCGTGACCTTTCAACATTGACCTTTGCAAAAAAACTTTTTTTTCCCAAACTTTTCCTTTCCTTCCCCCCACCCCCCACCCCTAGATGACAAGTAATCCAATACATGCTAGATAGGATAAATTATATGACAAATATAATACATGTATACATATCTACACAGTTATCTTACTGCACAAGAAACATCAGATCTAGAAAGAGAAGAAGAAAAAAAAACAACCTAAGAAGGAAAACAGAATGCATGGAAATATTCACAGAAAGCGTTAAAATGCTGTGTTGTGGTTCACTCTCAGTTCCCACAGGCCTTTCTCTGGATGTATATGACTATCTTCATCGCAGCACAACTGGTTTGAGTCACATCATTGTTGAAGAGACAAATGTCCATCAAAATTGATCATCATATAGTCTTGTTGCTGTGTATAATGTTCTCCTGGTTCTGCTGACTTCACTCGGCATCAGTTCATGCAAGTCTCTCCAATCCTCTCTGAAATCCTCCTGTTGGTCATTTCTTACAGAACAATAATATTCCATAACATTCATATACCATAATTTATTCAGCCA